>APFE031210833.1:319298-338507 GCA_000404065.3 Pinus taeda | reverse complement strand
GCCATCCAAAAACAAAATTGCTTTAGTCTTTCTAGCCAAGCTAGATAAGTCTCAATCTCATGTCTAGATACTACATAACTGTAAAAACTAGCATATGCAACAGAAAACTTAAAAGCTAACTGCATAAAAAAAAACTATGCATGAGGAATGTAGTCCTTCTACTCTATATACTCATCAGAGACAAACGCTACAGGAGTAGGATCTTTAGCAGTCGCCCCTAGAATTCCATACAACTCCAGGATGCAAGGGATGTGCTGGTCGATTTGATCCATCTTGATGTCCTGTTTGTTCAACTGAAAGAGGATTTTTTTCCATATCTTTTTTAATACTATGGCAGGCCCTGCACTGGTACCGCCATCCCCACAGAGATTTTTTCCATTGATCTTCCAAGAAGACTTTTCATTAAGAAATACAAATAAAGGGCGTGTTTAAACTGAGTAATTCTACCACGAGTATTCCATGGATTTGGGACCAACGTCGTTCAATTGTCAATCTCGTCCTCTAATTCACTTTCCTACTTAATCTCTGCTTCCCAGTCTTCAGTCAGCTTTCGAATTCCCATGTCCATCTCATCTCGGTATGTCACTTCTGCCTCAACTATGAGGTGCTCGATAGGCTTACAACCTATGCAAGCTTCTGACCTACTCGGCCCCTTGTTTGCTCGGTGGGTCAGGCCCTTCCTACCTTGACCACATCCTCTCGTTGCTTCAGCCATAACCTATGCAGTGATTCCCTATGGACAGTTAAACAAAGTTAGGTTCGTGAAACCATGCTCATCATCCCTTCTTTATTGTTCATATAGTGCCTCTCTTCCATACTTCTCCACCTAAGAGTTAAGGTTGCCTAGAGCCTGCAAGTGGCCAAGGGAATTGGGTTTCTCACTCATCTCTTGGGGCTCCTGATAGTATCCCTCCCCCTTGCTATGGTTCAATTGTCAGTTGTCTTGCTGCATCTAGAGTCAAGCCCTTAGGCTCATCTGGAGCCTAGCATGATGCTTGTATTTATACCCACTTTCTGCACCCTCAGCCAGGAGATGCTAGCCATGGCATTTCTTGCCCCCCTGTCCAGAATGTCACCCATGATCCCTAACTTTACCCTCAATACCATGTGGGTGCCCAGTTTCACAAGGTTTTCTCGGCGTCCTACTGCCATGGCTGAATTCCCTGCCCCTTGCCCACAACTCTTTCATGCCTCTCTCTTCAATTCCCAACCCCCCAAGAATGGAAAACCCCCTATCCCCTATTGCCCTGGTCTGAGACACTAGAGATAGGCCTGCATTTCTTCTAAGCCCATAATTGCCAATTCCACTACCGAGGTTCTCATTCGAATCTGATAGAAAGAGAAAGAAAAACCCAGTCATGGGACACCTTTTCCTCCCCCAATGCCTCCCATACATAGCTACTACCCATTGGGATAGCCTCTTGCCTCAGCCTTCCCCCCAGCAGAAGCACAACCAGATCATGGAATTGATACATGAGTGCAACTAGACCATGGAATTGATACAGGAGCACAACCATACCATGGAATTGATACAAGAGTGTAACCAAATTACATACCAGGAATTTGTTTCTTATCCATAGCCAAGGTTCCTTGTTTTCCTTCACCCCTCCCCACCTCTGAGTCGCCTTCCATCTCCACCACTGCTCTCTCTTACCTAGCACGTCGAATGCCTTAACCTTCTCCGTCACCTTACCAACTCACCGTCCAATAATTCATATCAAAGGACACTCACCACCTGCCTTAAGCATGTGGGGGACGATGGTTGTTATGACCTTCATACTACCCATATCACATCCCAGCCTGTCTCCTCTGACAACATCTTGCATCTTGATTCGCAGCTTGGATTTCTTGGCTTTGACTTTCTTGGATCTATCTGAGGTCTTGGGCTAGAATTGCTTTCAGGGTTTCAAATGTTGTATCCCATGGTCGAACCCACCATTGCTTTTCCATCTTGTCCTGCTCATGGTTACACCCCCAGTTAGCTAGGAAGTTAGCCCCTTTGTTTCCATCTCCCTGGACATGTTTGACTTGTATGTATTCAAATTTGGGGATGATTTCTCCTATCTCCTAGATTAGTCTTACAGTCCTCTAGCTCTGGCTAAGTTTGTCCCACTTAGTGCCATTGTTTAATTTTTCCACTATATTTATTATCAACCTTGAGTCCCCTTCCACTTCCAATTTTCTGTAACCCATTCTGACATCGATTAAGAGGCCTTGCCATACTACAACAAACTCTGCCTCATTATTACTGACACTCTCACAGCTTTCTGCATAGATGAGACAGGTCCTTTTCTGAATAGAATCTTCAACGCCAAATATACCAACATAATCCTCATAAAACGATATCTTGTGATTGATTTTTCTACAAAGATTAGGATCAGGCACCATTCTATGAATACTAGAATGGATCCCCTCCATCACCTTGCCATCAAAATCAAAGCCGCATTTGTGTGAAAAAATGCAGGGTTGAGGAAGAGTGTCGCTGCATGAATGGGTCAATGAAGCATCCTTTTCTAGTGACTATCAATCACATCGCATAACATCATATGGCTATTAAGCCCAACATTTTCCTTGTTTGCATAATATGCATGAATAACCTCATACAAATAAGGCATTATAGGCTTTCCCCATCTACCAATCCCAAAACCTTTACTATAGGTTCACTAACTAAGCACACTTCTTTGTGCCAAAATGTGTCATTGCACACCATTTTTTCAATGTCTCTCCCATCAGGTCTACTATTGTATTTACAATATTTCCACTCATCAAAAACAAACATTTGCTTCAATTCAAACTAGCATCGAATCAAAGACCGAAGAGTAATAAAGTTCATCAAAAAATGAGTGATTGCAAGATGCTACAACTCCTTCTTTCTATTGTATCTCCTCATGAGAATAAGAGGCAAATCATGGTTATATATAAACTTGTGGATGCTTCTAGCCATATCAATTACCTCCTTGATGTAGGAGAGTTTCCCCATATCCTCAAGTAGTGAATTGATACAATGTATTACACATGGAGTCCAAAACAATCTCTTGTGCCTCTCCATAAGAATCATGTCGGCAGACACAACATTGGATGCATTATCTTTTATGAATTGCACCACATTTTGCACATCAATCTCCCAGAATAACCCATCTATCCACTGAAGCAGCAATGCTTCATGTTTTATATGTTCTTATGCATCCACTAATTTAATAAACATGGTATCTTTAGGATGATGTACCATGAAATTTATAAGGGTCCTACCCTTCTTATCTCTCTAAGCATCAAACATTATTGTGCATCCAAACACCATCCATTTTTGCTTCAATTCCACCAATCTAGAGTTGATGTCCTGCTTTTTGGCTTGAATAATTCACCCTTGTAACTCCTCATATGTAGCACTTTTTTACCTTGGGCCCACAATAGCAATAGCATCACACATTGGCCTCTAAAATTGATTAATTTTGGTGATGTTGAAAGGTAATTCGCTCCAAAAAAGACACCTCCCCATACCTCTATCTTCTTCTTTCTTCTCCTTTTTTTTAACAACTGATTTTATCAAAGGTTATGTTCCATGTATAGTTTGTGGAACAAAAAAGGAGGACAACCCACTCCTAGTAACATTAGCACTAGTAGATGACACTATGGGGCCCCTCCCACTACCCTGAACCTTGAACTCAGAAGAAGATATCCTGAAGTATCTACCTGGACATTCAAACTTAATTCTTTGTACCTCTTTCTTCTTTCTGTATTTTTCATCAATTGCTTCAAGAGCGTTTTGTAAAAGCTCTACACTGGATTTTGGACAAATCCCAACATCTTGTCTAACGAGTCTCACCATATGGTATTTAAATCGTGTAATCCCTCATGTCATCTTGTCCCCACACAATTTTCATCTTAGATATGCCTAATTTGTCTCATCATCAGGGTCCCCATACACCCAAAATGGGTCCAAGGTCTTTAGCATATTTGTAGTGGATTAATTCAAAGCTAGGGCACCAAAAAAATAAGAAATTAGCAGTAAAACCCAATACACAATATAAAAGCCACCTCATTTTAAAAAATAATAGTTATACTATATTATTTTCAATTAAAAATGGCAATAAGAGGGTGCATAAGAATTATAAAAAGAGTGAAGCATGTTTTCCAAATATGGAGAAAATCCTTGCATTGGCTCATGGGTATGAAAATAAAGAAAATGGAAAAAGAGAAAGAAAAATGTTGGTAGGCAAAGAGGCAACAAATCATAACTCTAAATCTATAAAAAAAAAAAAATCATTAACATAGGGGTTTTAAAGAACATACTTGTTAGTGGAAGAAATGAAGTTTGTCTCACTGTTCCAAAATCTTTGATCCACAAAATAATTATGGTTGGTGATGATAATGGTTCTTTGATCCTAAATCTATCCTTGATCCTTAATTGTTGAATATGATATGAAACTAGAACTTTGGTTTAAATGCTCTGGCTTAAGTGAAAATATATTGCAAAAAATTAAAATTGTAATCAATAATTTTTTTTAAAAACAATATTAAAAAAACAAACAAAGTGACATGTCAATATATTTCTCTCATTTATATATTTTGAAAGAATTATACCTAATAAATAATTAAATACATCCCCATATTACTAAATGGAAAAACAAGCTAACATTTCAATCTCTTTCTCTCCTTTATATATTTTGGAAACATGATATCTAATAAAGAAGTAAATGCATCCCCATATTACTAAATGGAAAAACAAGCTAACATGTCAACCTCTTTATCTCCCTTATATATTTTGAAAGCATGGTACCTACTAAATAGGTAAATGCATCCCCATATTACTAAATGGAAAAAAGAATAACATGTCAATATCTTTCTATCCCTTATATAGTTTGAAGGAATGATACCTAATGCATAAGTAAATGAATTTTCTTTGATGAGTATTGTGAATTGGCAATAAATATTCAACAGGCTGATGTTTTGCTTGATAATTTGATGCTCCATGAGTTATGTGAATTAACAATAAATATTCAACATGGTATTATTGTCTTTGATAATTATGTTAATATATAGGAAATAATGTATTAAATTTTAGAGTATTTTAATTAAAAATATTACATGTAGGTTTAAAATTGAATTCAAAAAAATTGTCTAAATCCATAATTGTTTTTGTTATTAAAAGTTTTTAACCCTTTTTAATTGAGTTTTGAATTATTTCCAACCTTATTGGTGTAATAGTCTATTGACAGTGCTAGACCTGCCAACATGTCAAGGGATCTCCCTGGTAAGATGTCCCAAATAGACCTCATTGATGGATGCATTTAGAGTAGAAGTCCTAGCATTGGTTAGTAAGGTATCGCCTTGAATGTGATCATGCACAAAGGTAAGAAAGATGTCTTTGTTGGAAGCAAGGGTGTGACCTTGTAGCAAGTGATGGATGATGCATTGAAAGGATCTAACACACAAAAGGGTAGAGGAGTGTGCCCGTTAGAAGCATGTAATAGCACAGAGCTTGAAAGGGAACACATGAGCTAAAAGACATCACAAGATGGAAATAAAAATAGTAAAAAGTCCAAAATGATGAGTTTTACCAACAACATGCTTCGATAATATTCATACAAACATATACAGAATATCCATACATACTTGCGTAAATTACAACTACATACATTGTTAGAGTAACGAGAATAGTCGAACTACAATATCAATACATGCATGAAACATGTTGGGTCCATTATATTAAAAGAATGAAAGATCCAATCATACATACAACCATGAAAACCACTAGCCCCAATAGTTGAACGTTATAGTCACTACTGCCTTATCCTCCTAAGAGATGTAGTTTCTCTGCACCGTTGAGAATCCAAGGCTCGTTAAAATACACTCCAATATTTCTCTAAAGTATACCTATCATAAGCTTGGCTCCCAAAACCCTTACAACGAGTTATGAGGTTCTATATATAGAAAATGGTGGGGTGACCCTTGACATTCCCCTTTGTGACTCTACAACTACCCTCATGACTCATCAACTTACACATGAAAATTTACATTCCACTATTGGCACTTTGTCTTTCACTTTACAACATGTTTACAATACATTCTACACATGTGCCCGTGTGAGATAAAAATGGGATTGAGTGAGCCATACAAGACATCACCGAGACTTAGAAAACTGTGAGAAGAATAACTAGTTGACATCCTCTTGGTGATCACTAGTGGCGAACTAATGCCAAGCTTGGTAGTCGGCTATGGTGTCTACTTATTATATGATTACATCCTTCTGAAAGCGAACTATTTCCCTCGTAACATCCAGGTACACTGATCTATCACCTATTTACAACTCGTTATTTAGCACATGCATCATGGTCTTAAGTCCAGCTAAATCATAACATACTTGTGCATAGTGTCTGCACTCATCTGCAAATCTATGCTGATGGCTATGCACATCAAATGATCGAAGTACATCTTCAGCTCTAGTCATATTTTGTTCTTTTCTTTTTCCTTGGTGAGTGTGCCAATGTATGGGAGCGTATGCATGCACACAATGACATCTGTGCTCCTGGACACTCATGCATTTGAAGGTCGTAAGCTAGTGATGAGCTGTGGGAGTTCATCATAGTTCTAGATTTGACTCTCAATGTGTTCTTTCAACTCCACCTTCATTGTCTTCGTCATCTTTGGCAAGTACAGTGAGGATCCCTTGTGCCTCGTTGTCCATATCTACATGTGATTGACAACATTATGTATGTTTGTCAAGATGCATCCTCTCCTAGCACAATGCTACTACCAATCATTAACATGAACAATTGACTTACGTATGGTGATGAACCTGAAGTACAAATTCCACATGACTGTCTTGAGAGATGATACTTCATCAACTATTTCTTTCTTCCACTTTGCTCTGGTGGATGATGTAGCTTTCTCTTCTCTCTACTTGGCCACTTGCAATTCCTTAGCCATGTAGTCATTCTTAACTATCAATAATATCACACTTGAGTTGGTGGCTTCAGTATATGGCTTTGTAACATTGTCCATTGCAGATGGATTTCTGCGCACATCAAACATGATCGCTCATTCTCGAAACTGCACAGGAGATGCATGGACATCCAGGGTGGACACTATACATGACTACACAACCCTATGTTATGAATCGTCAAAGGATATGTTGTACACTTCAGGTTCCAAATTTTCCTTAAGGAATTTGGTATCTCCTTGATCATTTAAGAATTTCTCTACTCCTACATGTGGTGAAGCCTGTGGAGTGACCTATGGGTCCTTGGGCATGAGTTCTATATTCTAATCTTGCTCAGGCTGAACCAAATCCATGTCCATCTGTTCCAATATCTATTCAATCTTTTGAACAAAATCCTACTCCTATGAGTGCTCACCTTGTTTTCTATCTACTAGCTTTTCTAATTCATTAACTTGTATATGTGCAATGTCCTTTATGTGTGCGCACTATGCTTCCTATTGTTCCTATTCCTGTTGCTCTCCCTTCTCCATCCTATGCAAATATTTTTCTTCCCTTAGCTGTTGCTCCACCTTCTACAACTTCTTCTTTTCTTCCTTGAGTCTTTCCTTCTCTCTCTGTCTTTGTGCAATCCTTCTATTGCGTTGTCACCTCTTTGCTTGAATTTCCGAATATTCTCCTTCTACAAATGGATCTTCCTTGAACTTGTATCTTTTCTCTTCCTCTTCCTTGTCAGAAATCTTCCTTTTTCATTTGTCCGGAGAAGGTATGCTGCTTTGTGTTCCTATTGTAGTTGCTTCCCTATTGTTGGAATTATGATACAAGTGTTGTCCTTGATGGCAACTTACTCAGAGACAGGTACAGGTGATGGCATCTTAATCAGAGGACAGATCTTAATACAGCAGGATGGAAAGAGAAAATATATACACGCAGGTTCGCTATATACCAAGTCGCGTGTACACGCAGGTTAGCTTCAGTAAAAGCGCGTGTATGTGGAAAACTTATCTTTGGTCCGTGGCGGTTATTCCATGGAAGTTGTGCCTATGGTTTTGGACCATGGTGTCTCGATGGACGTGTTGATCCCTAGTTTTTAGTTGATGGTATTGGTTTGTTATGGTTTTGGACCATGGTATTGAGCAAGGCCTAAGGCTATATAAGGAGAAGATCATTAGGAAAAGATGGAGCAAGGGGTGTCTGATGAAGTGAGAAGATCTGGTATTTGCTGTTTATCTATTCGAGATGCTTGGCAAGGGTCAGATCTAATAGCGAAGGCATAAGTAATTATTTCTAGATCTGCACGCGGGTTTCCTTTGGAGAAACTGCATATACACGCGGTTTTGGTACAGTGAAGTAGCGTATGCATAATAAGATTTGATATTTCAGGTTGTTGTTGATTCTGGTGGTTGTTGCAGAGTTCTGGGCTCTAGTTTGGGTTCTATGTTCTTGATGACAGGGTTTCATTGATTCAGTATTGGGTTGTTTGATGAACTATGATGCAAGTATAAGTTGATGATTGTATTGCAGTAATGTTTGTTTTGTACTCTTGGATCCAGTCTGAAAATTGATGAAACGTGGTCCCTGAATGAAAGAAGGTTGTAGCCTTCTGTGGGGTCAGCACCTATGTAGTAGTAAATGGATCGACTAGTACAAGAGCTAAGAGGGTTGTAGCCCTCTGCAGGTTGTAGCCTGCGTACTGGTAAAGGACTGCACCAGTACATTGTAAAAGAGGTTTCTTATTAAAGAAGAAAGAGACAAATTGCAGCAGATGGTTTTCACCCACATTGGGTTTCCACCTTATATCATGGTGTTCATGTGTGTGGTTTTTGTGTGATGTTCTGTTCTGTTATACTGCACCTGTTAACTGTTGATATGGTTAATAATGTTCTGATGTATCTGCTGAAGATTAAGCTAACTGAATTATAAGATCTCTGGATATATGCAAGTTGCATTAGACACAGTAGCGTGTACACGCGGGTTAACTTAATTAAAGTAGCGTATATGTTTATGAGTATGAAATTGGAAAGGTTTTACTGATCTGACAATACTGATTCACCCCCCCCTCTCAGTATTATTGCCAACAATTGGTATCAAAGCAGGTCCTTCAAAGGAAGCTTGATCGCTTGAAGGAAAAGATCCATCAAAATGGCTAATCCAGAAAGAGAGGCACACATCAGGCCACCAGTCTTTGACGGGAACAATTTTACTCACTGGAAGATAAGAACCACTGCATATCTACAATCACTTGGAGCAGAAGTTTGGGGAATCGTAGAAGGAGGATACAATTCCCATCAGCAACTCCTACAGAGCCAGCAGAGAAAAAGCAATATGAGCTCAATGCCAAAGCTGTTACTGTCCTATTGAGTAGTTTGACACAATTAGAATTTATGAAGATCATGCATTTCAAATCAGCTAAGGAAATATGGGACAAAATCGTCACAAGCTACGAAGGAGATGATCAGGTAAAAAGAGCAAAGCTTCAAACTCTCAGAATCTGGTATGAAACTCTTAAGATGCATAATAATGAAAGCATAGCTAATTATTTCCTGCGTATGGATGAGATTGTGAATTGTATGAGGGATCTGGGTGAAGAATTTGAGGAAATTGTTTTAGTTGAAAAGGTTTTGAGATCTCTATCTACTAAATTTGATTCTAAAGTATCTGCCATAGAAGAAAAGGAGAATGTGCAGAAAATCACCATGTCACAGCTTCACGGGATCTTAACTACTTTTGAAATGTGACAAGAGGTACCACCAGAAGCCGCATTCGAAGTATCATGGGAAGAAGATGAGGTAAATTTTGTCAAGAATCTTGAACGGGGAACTGGATGGTTCAAAGGTAAGCTACCTTTCAAATGTTTTCTATGTGGTAGAGTTGGTCATTATGCTGCTAGATGCCCTCATAACAAAGGAAAGATATCTGAAGAACATGGTAGAAGCTATTATACCCATATTAAAAGTTCATTCAATGATAGTGAAGATATTAGAAGTCTCATGGCACATGAAAAGAAGAATGCTTCATCCAATAATAGCGAAGATATTAAAAGTCTCATGGCACATGAGAAGAAGAATGCTGAAATTGAAGAAGTTACCAAATTAAATGAACAATTGGAGACAGCAACCAGGGTAAGGGAGCAATTGCAAGATATAGTAAAGGATCAGAGCATAACTATTCAGAGACTTGAATCAAAGATCCTCTCTCTAAAAGAAGATCTTAAAAAATCAAGAGAACAAAACAGAGAAGAACATGAAGTGATCAAACTAAAGCGACAAGTGGAAGAAGGAAGAAGAGCTGAAGAAGACCTGAGGAATCAGTATCTGAAAAAGGATGAACAACATCAAGTTGAGGTAAATATCTTGAAGGGTAAACTAGAAGAAAAGGATAAGCTTTTACGATTTCAAGATAGTACTAAAGTCTTGGATAATATTCTTAATAGCCAAAGGTCTCCTGCTATCAAAACTGGTCTTGGTTTTCATGAATATGTTGAAGGTGAATCTAGTTCACAAGGTGAGGCAAGAAACTCTAAGGAGAAATCTGAAATGCTCAACAAGGAACAACTAAGGAAAGAAATTCCTCAAGGAAGATCCTTTACTCCTAACTATGGACGTGATAGACAATTATTTCCTCCACTGAATAATGTTGAATGTCATTCATGTCATAATCTTGGACATGTTGCAGCCAGATGTAGAAGTAGAATGGTTCAAGACCATTACAAAAGAACATTGTATCCCAGGTATTTCAGAGGATATTGCTTTGCCTGCAATGCATATGGACACAAAGCAATTGATTGTGATAGAAGGAACATGAAATATGTAAGATGTTATACATGCAAAAAATATGGACATAAAGCAAGGGAGTGCAGGAGCAGATTTCAAAATTCAAAACAAGAGGACCATACTTCATCACAGTTCCAGGAATTGAAGAAGACAGAGACAGAAAAGTATGGCATAACTCAGTCAGCTGACATAACAGACACAGGGGAATCTGAAAGTGATGAATTTCAGTATTCCTTACATACGCTGATATAATGAAGACAAGTCACGTATATACGCGAGTTACAGGCTGCAAAGTCGCGTATATGAAGAAAGGGCAGCAGAATAGACCCAGGTTCAGTCATGGTTGGCTCAGGCTTAGGGGGAGCATAACAGACTTAGGAAATGGTTCAATCATGGTTGGCTCACACTCAGGGGGAGCATATACTTCAAATAATTCATTGTTGGCATTATGGTTAGAAGTTGTTAATGAAACTAAATGATACATCAAAGGAATAGTATGGCAGGCCGATGCTTATGGTACAAATCTGAATGGTTGGTCTTAGAACCTGCATTTGCTCAGGGGGAGCATGGATAGATTGGTGCACTTTGGCATATACAAAGGGGAAGCCAAATCAGAAACTTCAGCATGTACTTAGGGAGAGTATGGACAGCAGAAGGTATACCAAAGAAGAAAATATCTTGGTCTGCCCTTTGCCCTTGATGTCAAAGGGGGAGAGTAACTTGGTGTGGTTGTTGCCATCAAGTCCAAAGGGGGAGATTGTTGGCATTATGATACAAGTGTTGTCCTTGATGGAAACTCACTCAGAGACAGGTACAGGTGATGGCATCTTAATCAGAGGACAGATCTTAATACAGCAGGATAGAAAGAGAAAATATATACACGCAGGTTCGCTATATACCAAGTCACGTGTACATGCAGGTTGGCTTCAGTAAAAGCACGTGTATGTGGAAAACTTATCTTTGGTCCGTGGCAGTTATTCCTTGGAAGTTGTGCCTATGGGTTTGGACCATGGTGTCTCGACGGACATGTTGATCCCTAGTTTTGAGTTGATGGTATTGGTTTTTTATGGTTTTGGACCATGGTATTGAGCAAGGCCTAAGGCTATATAAGGAGAAGATCATTAGGTAAAGATGGAGCAAGGGGTGTCTGATGAAGTGAGAAGATCTGGTATTTGTTGGTTATCTGTTCGGGACACTTGGCAAGGGTCGGATCTGATAGCGAAGGCATAAGTAATTATTTCTAGATCTGCATGCAGGTTTCCTTTGGAGAAAGCGCGTATACATGTGGTTTTGGTACAGTGAAGTAGCGTATGCATAATAAGATTTGATATTTCAGGTTGCTGTTGATTCTGGTGGTTGTTGCAGAGTTCTGGGCTCTGGTTTTTGGGTTCTGTGTTCTTGATGAAGGGTTTCAGTGATTCAGTATTGGTTGTTTGATGAACTATGATGCAATATAAGTTGATGATTGTATTGCAGTAATGTTTGTTTTGTACTCTTGGATCCAGTCTGAAAATTGATGAAACGTGGTCCCTGAATGAAAGAAGGTTGTAGCGTTCTGTAGGGTCAAACCTACGTACTAGTAAATGGATCGGCTAGTACAAGAGCTAAGGAGGGTTGTAAGCCTCTGAGGTTGTAGCTGGTACTGGTAAAGGACTGCACCAGTACATTGTAAAAGAGGTTTCTTATTAAAGAAGAAAGAGATGAATTGCAGCAGGTGGTTTTCACCCACATTGGGTTTCCACCTTATATCATGGTGTTCATGTGTGTGGCTTTTGTGTGATGTTTTGTTCTGTTATACTGCACCTGTTAACTGTTGATATGGTTAATAATGTTCTGATGCATCTACTGAAGATTAAGCTAACTAAATTATAAGATCTCTGGATATACGCAAGTTGCATTAGACACAGTAGCGTGTACACGCAGGTTAACTTAATTGAAGTAGCGTATATGTTTCTGTGTATGAAATTGGAAAGGTTTTACTGATCTAACAATACTGATTCACCCCCCCGCTCTCAGTATTATTTCCAACACCTATCAAGTACTGTTGCCTTGTGCTCGTCTAACATTTTGAAGCGACTTTGGCTGGTTCATCGAGACTTAAGAATTTATAGCAGTATCTCCATGGGTCTTCATCATGCCAATGACATGCCCCATGGATCCAAGGATGATACACTCTCGTACAGTGGTCCTTCATTACATAGTGTGCATCATATAAATTAAAACTTGTGGTGTCGAAGGTGAATCTCTTGAATTCCTCTATCTCGGCCTCAGGATGCTTAAGACTCTAGATCTCATACAACCCAATACACAAAGGAAGAGTGGGCGAAGGTGCCTTCTTCTTCATGTGTAGTCTTGCTGACAACCCTGTAGAGATGTGGTATGCAACCTCTTACATCACTAGATTGTCCATGGGAAACTTTGGTAACACATGCCTAGCCTTCTCCACACTGTACATTTGGATGAAGGTGCCAAGGGGTGAGGTGTACCAATTTGCTATGTTAGCAAACTCCTCCATCATTTCCTATGACATGCAAAGCAGATCCTACTCAAAGATAATCCTATACATTGGGGTGAAAAAATGGTTCGATAGTTGTAGTATTACTCCATGGAAGCTGCACTCAAAGGAAAACTTGCAATAGATGTGCACAAAGGGTTCTAAATGTTTGCATGCCCAACCCAAACCAGGGAACTGTTGACGAGAACAAATTTCATCAAGAATGTAGGTGGACATGAAGAGTTTTTCTTGTTAACCCTTGGGAGAGGAAACATGGGATGTTGGGCATTTATTATTTCCCTTTTAGCTGGAGAGGCAACATGGCAGACTAGTTGAAAGGTCTTCCTTCATTTTCCAAGTGATCCAACAAAATCACCCAACTCTGCGGGAAGGTCTTTATACTCTCCTGGCCATATAAGCGGAATGCGAATATGACCAAGAACTGATAAGCCTTCGAGACTGTCTTTGTTTTGTATACCTAGTTGGGTGTTGTCCTAAACTGAAATTGCTCTCTTACCCAACTTTTCAAGATGTCTCTTGAGTTCACATTGTTGTTGGGATTGGTGAAGAGTGCATCCATTTTGTTCACCAACTATGGTAAGTGATAAAGCTCCTAAAATTTCTCTACCATGAAGGCACCAATTTGTTTTCCACGGGCATTGCTCAGTACCATTGTGTTTGGATCAATATGTGAGACAATCCAGTGGATCATGTCTGTGTACAGAAATGCATGATACATGCATGAAACCCTGTACAAGCTAGACATATGTATGTTGACATAGACTCTGTGTCCTCTTGATTATCCTCAAAGGTGTCTAAAAAGATGTAATTGATGTCTTGCGATGTGATCTTGATCTCCTTGTCTATGAAAAGGTTAGTATCTTCATAGATGGGCAAGCTCATAAACACTTTCTTAACCACATCTTCAATTCTGCTCCCAATGGTGTCCTTTGACCCTACTCTCTTGGAAGCCATTGTACATGTACTGCTAATAGACTAATGAACACCTACAATACCTAGAGACAGAGCAATTCTCATGGAAAGAAAAATGTCAGTTGAAAACCAAAAGCAGCTCAAGGACTAACATGAAACACACCTGGCTAACTACTTGGGAAAATTGCGTAGGTTTCTTTGGGAGAGGTTGGGAGACTGACTATTGGAACTGTGTAGAGAACAATCAAGGCTACCAGTGAGATGACGGACTACTGAAACTACATAGTGCATAGTCAGTCTTGGTGTACTGAGGACTAGAACTGTGCAATGCGTCGTTTCAGTCAGCATGACTACTACCTAGGAAATTGCACTCTACAATCCTGATGGGCAAATAAGGCACTGCCTCTCAAAACTGCATAGAGAAGAGCTTGGGAAGCCAGAGTGGGGAATGCTCTCTACAATTATTGGGAGTGAGGCAAGAACTTCAGTCCTAGAAATGCACATTGCAAGCCAAGAAAGGCAAGCTCTGAACCAAGGCAGCTCAAACCTGCCGACACGCGACTCAGACTTAGTAAGGACTGAAAGCATGTGCAAAGATGGTGCAAAAGAAAGTGAATAAACATGCATGTGATTATAGCCAATGCAAGATTTAGCAAAAATGGAAAATAATGAAGTATGTGAAGTGAGTTGATGCAGTGACAATCATTAGTGCATGCGACATTAAGGAAATGCAATATAGGGCTCAAAACAAGACTTCTAAAAACTAACATGCTTTGAAACAACAACAAGCATTCAATAAAACCAAGCCAACGACACTCACACAAACTAAAATACAAAAAGTGACAAAAAAACAACAAAGTACATGAAAACCAGACTTACCCGAAAAAAGTTGTGATGAGTGTGCCAAAGGTTCCTAGTTGTGCTGGGAATGCTATGTGTCCATGATCAAAAGTGAATAATGAGCTCAGAGGCATTGAATAAATAGTTATGACAAAATTGAGGCTAATGACGCACGTACCACAATTCTAGGAGAAAGTGACACTTGGTGGGAGGTTTCTAAAATGGCTTTTGGATGTAACTCCCAACTGCCAGAAGTAGATCTGTAAAATCTAGGGATGATTTTTTCTTCTTTCTTTTTGCTTGTTCAAGAAAAGTATGTCCATGCATGCAAGTCAAGATGGTGTAGTTCTGGAGGGAACTTGTGAACCTTTGAGCACATGCAATGGTAAAAAAGGCATGGGATGACTTCTACACAGTTTTTGGGTTTAATGGATATGGCTTCCCTTCAAGCTCCACATAGTTTCTAGACTAAATCTAGGGCTTCTAGTGGGAACCATACAAATTCTGAGAGAAAGCCTGGTCATGGGATGCTCTGTGCAAATTTCTTGTGGAAGAAAGCTTGCTTGCTCTGCACAATTATCGAGAGCAGTGCTTACTACTAGGATGCACTACGTAATTATAGAGAGAAAGGTAGATTACCCTCCACTGCTAGGTAGTCTTCCAAGTCAACACAAGAACTAGTTTGAGACCAAGTCACTTGGGGTTATCTTGTGGGTGCAAGACAAAAAAGTTAGCGAACAGAAGTTGGTATGCCAAAGAAACTCAACATAAATCATTAGTACCTAGGTAGTGCAAGATATGGTGTTAAAGATGGTTGGTAGGTGTTAGTGTCAGTCTTTGCAGCCTTCCTCCAGTGATCAAACATGCTCTTACAAAGTGATTTTAGAGTGTCAAGGTCAAATTTTGTCATTTCAGTGAGTCTTCAAGTAAAATTTGGTCACTAGGTATTAGTTCTAGGAATTGTTTTCACTCCTTCCAAAGTTTTCCAAATGTCAGTCCATGTCACCATTCAGTTGAGTGTACCATCATTCTAAAGGTTTTCATCATCATTTCAGGTTCCATGGGTCATTTTACACCTTGTTTGTACTTTAATTGTGTTGTTGGGTTCTTAAAATACTAGTGATTACCCCTTTACTATTGTAGTTGTACCCCTTATTAATATTGTTGTGCCCCTATTGGCCGCATATTTTTATTATTGTGCCCCATAGAATCCCTAGGTTGTTATTTTTGTGGCTTTATATTATTATCGTTTGGTTGGCTGGGTTATATTGTGACTCCTTAGACTCCTATATATAAAAAGGAGGTTTTGTCATTTGAATCATCCAAGAATTATTCATTTATGTAATGTAAAGGAGGTTTCCCCCTCGAAGAGGCTGAATTCTAAGCCATTGATCTATCTTTTCTATCTTCTCTTGAGCTAGTTTCATAACATTTGGTATAAGAGCTTTGGATTCTAGGGTTTTGCTGCTCCAAACAGGTCATCAGGGAATTTTCACTATAACGTTTTTTCTATGACGTTTCCGAAGTTGAAAAGGAAACCAATTTGAGAAGACACTGCGTTGAATCTTGGGTCTGAATTTCAGAGCTTTGTACGCTATATTTGCAGAGATATGATCTGAGGAAGTTGGTCTTTTTGCAGACTCCTGAATTACATTCCAAACAGGTGACCAGGGGAAAATCATCATAACGTTTTCTCTGAGCACTGGATTGAAATTTCGTAAGAAGGTGTAGAAAGAGGACGGAATGTAGTTTCTTGTATATACGTTTTAGAGCCAAAAGTAAAAACAGTGACTCGTGGCACGTCGTACAAGTTCGCTCTAATGAACTAGTCTATAATCAGGTCACTGTGGGAGATTTCAGATAACTCTTCCTTGGAGAATGAAATTTGGATCAGACTAGTGGCATTGGAAAGAGGACACAGAGGGCTACCGCAAGTTGAAATTTCATAACTGGATGGTCTGAAAGTACAAAGATACATCAGAGGCAATATCGAGCTCCTACAAAGTGAAAAGAAGGTGTGTAGATTCTTTTAAATTTTTGCTTAAGATTGGTTTAAAAATATATTTTGAAGGAATTCAAAGGGCTAGTATAGCAATATTATTGGTAATTGATGCCCTGAGGAAAGAAAATGAAAACACCTAGTAAGGAACCTGAAAGCTCTAGCATGACTCATGAAGAAGAGGAAGAAGTGCTATATGATATATCAAAATTACAAGAACAAGTGCAACAAGTGTCACTTGCACAAAAAGAAACATAATCTAAGATGGATGGTTTAAGGAAAGATGTAGAAGCTAAGATGGATGGCATGGAAACTAAGATGAATGGCATCAACACTAAAATTGATGGCATGGATGATAAGATGGAAGAATTGAAGATAAATATGAATAAGTTGCTACAAGAAATGGTAACCAATGGTGAAAGGGTACTAAAGGAAAATCATGATGAGAACAAAAGAAATGTTAATCATCATTCCATAGACTCTAATGTTGGATTGAAGACCCACAATATTCTAAAAATCGATATGAGGAAGTTTGATGGCAAGGATCCCGCAACATGGATATTATAGATGGAGCAATTTTTCAATCTCAATAATGTGAAAAACACACAAAAGATACATATTGCAACTTTATATTTGGAGCCAAATCAGTTTGTATGGTATCAATGGCTTTACTCTCGTAAACAAATTATCACTTCAGCAATTTTTATGGAAGAATTGATAGCACATTATGAGGATACAAAAAACAACACTCTTTTTAGCCAATTGATAAGTCTCAAACAAAAGGGTTCAATAATGGAGCACATTGATGAGTTCCAAAAATTTAACATAAGGGTAAAAAATATTCCAAAGGAGCATAGGATTGATGTGTTTATAGGGACTTTAAAGGATAATATCCAACATGATGTTTGCCTTTGGGAACCTGATTCATTAGAGAAGGCATTCAGGTTAGCAAGAAAAATGGAAGCAAAATATGGTAACCAAGAAGAATACCAGTCACAACTATAAAGATGGAAGTGTTGTTACCCCTAGCCTTCCACAACCTATAAGGTTGACACCACAAAAATTGGAAGAAAAAAGAGCAAAAGGGCTTTGTTATAGTTGTGATAGCAAATACACTAAAGGTCATAAGTGTGCCGAAAAGAAATTATTCTACATAGATTGTGAAGAGGAAGAAGAAAAGGAGCAAGAAAGTTCAAAAGAAGAGGATATAATCCAGGAACAAAGCCTAGATAAAGAAGAAAATCTGACCATATCTTGTAATGCATTGGCTGGAATTACCACTACTCAAACCATCGAGATAGAAGGACAAATCATGAAGAAAAAGGTAACAGTGTTCATTGATTCAGGAAGCACCAACAATTTTATTCATTGTAAGGTAGGAAAAGAATTGAATTGCTTCCTATATCCATCACCAGAGTGTCAAGTGATGATTGCAAATGGAGGAACAATAAATTGCTCTCGAAAGTGCCATAATATCAAGCTATCCATGGGAGAATATGTATTGACTAGCCCAATGGTTTCCATTCCAATGGGAGGTGCTAATGTTGTACTAGGAGTCCAATGGCTACAATCCTTGGGTACAATAGCTTTTCATTTTCAAGAAATTTTCATCAAATTTTCTGTGGAAGGAAAGGAAGTTGAATTAAGGGGTATTGCAGGGAAACCAAGAAAGATAATCAGCTCTAATGGTATGAAAAAGCTTCTAAAAAAGGAACAAAGAGGTGTAATTGCACAAATATGTTCGCTAGATGTTTCCAAATCGGAATCATCTATTTCTCCAGATCTCCAAAAAGTCCTGGACAATCATTCCAAGGTATTTGAGACTCCAAAAGGTCTCCCACCTATGCATGATCATGATCATTCTATTCATTTTATTCCAGGAAGTGTTCCTCCAAACATCAGGCCGTACAGATATCCCTATGCCCAAAAGAGTGAAATTGAACGTATGGTTGTAGAAACGCTAGAGGCTGATATAATTCAATCGAGTCAAAGTTCTTTCTTTTCTCCAGTAGTATTAGTGCACAAGAAGGATGGATCATGGTGCATGTGTCTAGATTATAGGGAGCTCAAAAAGTTCATTATCAAAGATAAGTTTCCCATTCCTGTCATTGATGAATTACTGAATGAATTGCATGGATCAATTTATTTCACCAAGTTGGATCTTCGTTCAGGATATCATCAAATCAGAATGAAGACTGAAGACATTCTGAAAACAACATTTAGAACTCATGAG
>APFE031210833.1:200523-301602 GCA_000404065.3 Pinus taeda | reverse complement strand
TGGTGCATTCTTTATGGGTTCCAGATTAGTATCTTGGTTCAACAAGAAACAGAGTTCGATTGCTTTATCTACAGCTGAAGCAGAATATGTGGCTTCTGCATCTTTTTGCACCCAACTTCTATGGATGATGCAGACTTTGTAGGATTTTCAAATCACTTGTACACCACCTATCTCCATCTTATGTGATAATACAAGTGCAATCAACATTTCAAAGAACCCAATCATGCATTCAAAGACCAAGCACATTCTGATCAAGTATCACTTTCTTTGGGAACAAGTTTTGGAACAAAAGGTAAAATTGGAGTATGTTCCTTCTAAGGAACAAGTAGCTGATATTCTCACCAAACCACTGCCCAGGGAAACTTTTGAATATCTTAGACAAAATCTGGGAGTAGTTGATGTATCATCTTGTTGTTAAATCTTGTTTGGTTCAGAGAAAAATGGTGTATGCGTGTTGGAAAAGGAGGATCCACGTACATACGTCGACTTGTGCAGAGAGAGTCGCGTATATGGAGGTTTGATGGATATTAGAAGGAGCAGGCTCTGGTTGAAGATATTCTGATGTGGGTCTGACAAAATCCATCTGGCACAAGTTCAGGGGGAGCAGATAATCTTCTAATAATGCATTGTTGGCATTATCTTAGAAGCTTGTTGCTTCTGGGTCATAGATGTTGTTGATTTTAGGTGGAACAGAGGCAGAGGGAGAACAAAAGGAAATCCTTATAACTGATCTGAATGGTGATTGACAGTTTCTACTGCTATCAGTGTTGATGACTTTCATAAGTCTTTTTGTTTAAATATTTCATCTCTATGTCATGTATCTTTTTATTTTATAAAGTCAAGGTCATGTAACGGCCTACATTGGTTTCCCCACTATGCCTGGGATGGAGATGTACTATATTTGGTCATCATTTGTAATATTCTGATGTATTCCCACTTGGTTGATGGATGATCCCCACTTGGTTGGGTGATGGATGTATGTATTAAGTCTTTTGATGATAGGAAGGTCTTGTATGATGCATAAGTCTTGGTTCTTCTTGAAGAACATCTTTTTGCAGATCTTGCCTACAGTCAGGGGGAGCATGGTCAGCACAGCAGAACAAAGATTTCAGCATGTACGCAGGGGGAGCACAACCCTTTGCCCTTGATGACAAAGGGGGAGAATGATCTTGAGGACCTAGGTGTTGCCATCAAGTCCAAAGGGGGATATTGTTGGCATTATGGCACAGGTTTGGAGCTATGGCACAGGTGTTGTCCTTGATGGCAACTCCCTTTGGTAATAGATCTCAGTTCAGGCACTCAAAGTGAAGAAAAAGACATATACACAGGTTCATGTAAACAAAGACGCGTATACATGCGAGTTATACCTTGAAAAAGCGCGTATATGTTGGGGATCATACTTTTGGTCCATGGTAGTTAGTCCTTGGGATTTGAACCTATGTTTTTGACCATGGCCTCTCGTCAGATGTGTTGATCCCTAGTTTTGAGTTCATGGTATTGAAATGTTATGGTTTTGGACCATGGTATTGAGGAAGGCCTAAGACTATAAAAGAGGAAGGAGATCATGTGGCAAAGGATCATCTGCATTATTATTGAATATCTGATAAAGTGCTAGAGCTGGTATATTGGTAATTGGGTTGTGATGCAGATCTGGATCTGAATGAAGGAGGAACCTTAGCGCGAAAGAAGGAGAAGATCTATTCATGGGTCATAATCTTTAAGCTTGAATGATAGTATCTTTATATGATTTTCATCTGCTAGATGTGGCGCTTGCTTGATCTATAAGTCTAATAATCTGGGTTAATTAGTGATTGAATATCTGAAAGTGTGAATTATCCTTTATAGATTTATACGCAAGTTCAGTGAAGAGAAGGCGTGTATACACACAGGTTTAGTGAAGTCATAACGCATATACGTAGGTTGTTTCATATGCAGATGTGTATGCACACATGTTTCAGGATGATAAAGTAGCGTATATGTTTTTAAACTGTGATCTTGCTGCTTCTGCTCATTGCTGCTGTGTTCTAGGTTCTACTTTGGTGTGTGGTCACTGGTACTGTGTTTTGGGTACAGCTGTTAGAAATATCTACTTGATACGGATCTAATTGGTGAAAAGTGATTGGTTGATGGAGAAGTTCTTAATGGTTGATTGATGCTCATGGATCCAGTCTGAAAATTTATGAAACATGGTCCCTGGAAGAAAGAGAAGGTTGTAGCCTTCTGTAGGCCAACACCTACGTACTAGTATCTTGGCTAGTGCAAGAGCTAAAGGGGGTTGTAGCTACCTTCCAGGAGAAAATGGAAAATGAGAGAGTTGTAGCTCTCTGCAGGTTGCAGCTTGTGTACTGGTAAAGGACTGCACCAGTACATTGTAAACAGAAGTTTCTAATTAAAGAAAGATAGAGACGAATTGTAGTAGGTGGTTTTCACCCACATTGGGTTTCCACCTTATATCTTGTGTTCTTGCGTGTGATTGTCTTTCTACTCTGCTTCACTGTCTCTGGTTACTAGTTTTTTGATTCTGCATCACAGATTAACAATCATCATCAGAAAGTTAAAGTAAATTAAAAGTTTACTTTGTATACACGATTTTCCTTCTGAATAGTTGCGTATATACCCTGGTTTAATTAACTAAAGTAGCATATACAATTTGGTTTTAGAAAAGGAATAATTGATCTGATAATACTGATTCACCGCCCCTCTCAGTATTATTTCCAACACAGATACTTCACTTTCACTGGTTGATGGTGTGCTTTCAACATGATCATCAGAGGTTGACGACACCGAATTGTGCAAACTAGGAGACCAGTCCCTTAAGATCCAAGGGATGCAGGGACAAACTCGGTGATAGTGGTCTCCATTGCTAATGGCACAAGGAGATTTAGGTTTATACGGTGTGGTGTGAGTATTTTCGCTAGACGACGCCTGGTTGCCCCCTTTTGATTTTGGGTCTTTCTTCTTCTTTTCTTTTTTCTCTTTCCGCTTCTTATTCTTCTCAGTTACTTGATCTTTATCTTTACCAGCTTTATCAAGTGAAGAGGAAGGAGGGGCAGGAGAAACAGATGAAGTAGAAGGTTGGGGGGCAACTCTAGTATCATCTAGTTGCTGACTTGACTGTTCAAGAATTACGATATTGTGAATGATAGAGGTAGAGAAGAGCCATATGGGAAAACCAATCGTCAACCCTGGAAGTGACAATGTGGCCATATGGGGTGCACCAAAATCTCCCCAAGAGGAAAAAGGACTAGGATTTCCTCCAAGGGGAAATCCTTGGTTGGTAGACTCCATTTTTCTCAACCTAAAAACCAACGAGGGAATTTGTGATGTTATTCCGATTAAAATAAATTTTAGATGCTTTGACACAACTTGTTTTTTCAATTTTAAAGAGTTAAGAAAAATAAAAAGATGACTCTAGTCGCCTTCGATTTTTAATGAGCCTGAAGTGACAAGTGCTCAGATGGACCTTTTCTTTTAAGGAGTCTGA
This sequence comes from Pinus taeda, assembly GCA_000404065.3. Lineage (NCBI taxonomy): Eukaryota > Viridiplantae > Streptophyta > Pinopsida > Pinales > Pinaceae > Pinus > Pinus taeda. The sequence goes on along the minus strand of APFE031210833.1, from coordinate 298,118 downwards.
AAAGGAGTAAAAAAGACTTCTCTGGAAATCTAGGCAGAGGGGATTACCAAACCAATCGCAAAACTACATAATACTTTTTACGGTACGACAATCAATCTTCTTGAATGTTGTGATCAGTGCATTATGATCGATAGGGCAGTAGACACGACTTCCTAAGGATAAAGGCTGCAGCCTATTATGGTATCCCAATATATACTCGATGGTACGCGGGAGCACAAGTCCGTACTGGCACTTGCCATCTCAGAGTGGAGGAATCACCCAACCAACAATGAAAACAATAGTTACCAGGTTTTACGACGCCGGAATATGTCTCTAGCCTAGAGCTCTAGATGTTATGCGTTAGGTTCCAAAGCGTTTTTAGATTCATTAAATTTATTTTAAGTTGATCTTGTTTAAAATTTTCCTTTCAGGTTCACCACGTGATGTGTATACAATTCCTAAAATGTAGTCTAAGATGATAAACAATTGTTTACTCTTCTTTTGGAAATGAAAATCCTAGCTACTAAGGAAAGAAAGTTGAGAGTCTTTCAACAAAGAGCACAGAGCGACACTAAATGCATTGTCCTAAATCAAACCAAGCAGTCTAAATGAAAATGCACATACATGTATTTGTTTTCAGCCTTCTTAATGTATGAATGACGATAAGAAAGCTAAGTGCAAATCTGAATTATTTTCAAAGCGACAATACTCAACAAATTTCTTTTCAAATGAAGTGAAGGTAATGAAGACACTTTGCGATTTCGAAATGAAAATTTCTTTTCAACACTTTAAAAACTACTAATTCAAATCATATACAAGAGTAACAGTAAAATTGACTATCAAGAACAATGGGATTCTCTTCTACAACTGAAAACGACACTTACGACACTTTTAGATTAAGAAACGACAGTTTGACTATGCTACTTCTTTGCAAAAGAGAACTAAAAATGGCGCACAATACATAAAAACACTTACAGTTCTTTCCACAATGGAGGTAGAATGATGGAAGAGAAGGGGGTTTTCACAGAGATATGTTGATCACAGACAGCAAAACTCCTTAATAGAACTGAAAATAGTGAAGGAAAAACCAAAGTCTGAAGATAAAGTTAACCTTCCTTGACCATCGCACCTATCACACAGAGAATTCAGTATGCAGCGCACCTACTACACATGGGAAGTGCGATGCATACAAACTGCCTTGAAGGCATGGTGCAATGGTACTAGTGTGAGACTTTTAAATAGTTTTTGCTCACAATTTGCAATTCAGTTTAGTGATTTAGGCCGAGTAAGTGATGTCTAGTAAATGTAAATCACAGGGGTTGATCTAAGGAGGTTACTAGAGCCACCACTTAGGGCAATTAGAACATTTGAAAATCGATTTTTTAATTTATAAACAAAACCTAGAGATAGATTGAAGCAGCATTGATCTACTTTACATTTGTATAACAAATGCAATTCGAAGGCTAGCTGGCTTGACTTCAGGCTCTGTTTGTAACTTTATAAAACAAATAGAGGCTAACAAACAATCTATTCGCTCCCCAGTGGAGTTGCCATTTTGTTACCGGGAATAATGCCCACTCGGAGCTGCTATTCCCACTAATACTGGTAGCTATCTTAGAAACAAACAAGTAAATTCTACTTTCGCTTTCCTTGATGAAAATAGATAAGAGTGGAGCAAAGGACACCAACCTTAGTCTTGCGCTTGGTTTCCTTGCTTGATTCCTCTCCTTCCTGATAGGTTTTTACTGCTTCTTCTTCATCTACCCAAATTCAAAGAGCACCTGTGGAATCAAAGCAACATACTACTATCGAAGAACAGAGATCTATATTCATAAATAACACAGGACCAGATATGTGTTAACCATACAAATGCATATATAATCGAACATACAAGAATATGGAGGAAAACTTGAATAGCTTTATTAATATCAAGAAAAGGAGGATTACAACCATATGTTCTATCCCAGCATCATCCTCCAGCAAGAAAGCACTTCTTCACCTCAAGTAAAGCTTAGATCACCCAACACAATGAAGTTTCACCAAAAAACCAACAACACTTCTCTACAAGATACAAGATTCTGGCCTCTGGATCTCTGTGATGAGGGATCCATATATAGATGATTGTAGGGAGGTGAGTCATCTTCTTGGGTTTTGATTAGTTTCCTCTGTCTGATAGTTCTTGAATCCACTTGGAGACTGATGATCTCTTACTCATCCATGGTCGAAAATAGAGAGGCAAGTGTCATAGGGGAAGCTTCTGGAAGATTCCATGATCTTCCACCTCGCAAATTGTCCTTGCCATTTGTATGTTCCTGACCATCACACCCTATAGAGGGGCCATTCAGTATGCATCACACCTTTTACATTGGGAAGGTGATACGCATCGTACCCTCTACACTGGGTATTCAGTATGGTCTAGTTTTTACCATTTCTGAGCAGGTTTTAGTGGAGAACTTCTGGGAGATGATGTAATCAGCTGACCTTGTTCCTTTAGGAAGTGAAGCAACACTTTTAGGGACTTAGGAGCCCTAAGTTTATGCGAATTTATGATTGGGGTTGCAGTGCCCAAAAATGTCTATAACAGTAGGGAAAGAGAACAAACAGTTGGAGGATAAGCAGGGCCTAATGGAATTTGAAATGTTGAACCTGAAAAGGCAAAGTGACAAAAGGCATCCTGTCACTTTGACTCCCATTGAGTAAGAGATTGAACATGACCGGGAAAATTGGCTTGAGAGGGTAAAATTGCATCTTGAAGTACTGAATAGCAAGGCCAAGAGGGAAAATAGAATGCTCTGACACATGTCATATCATTATATGACTCGAAACAAAATTTGTAATATGAGAATCAGGAAGCTTAGGACTAGGTTGAGAAAGGCCTTAGAAAGCTAAAAGGAGCAAGAAAATTTGCAAAATATTGGCTGAAGCCTCAATATCCTAGAAAATAAAATAATGGTGGTGCCTTGTGCCAAATTTGGGCAAATTTTGAGAGAATTTTGCATTTTTCAAATTTTAACTTTCAAACACATAAAATTGCCTCAGGTGGCGCTGCGCTTTTCCCTAAAGTAATTTTTGGAGGAATGGCTTGTGTATTTGGATTCATCATGATGAGAGCATCAAACCCAGGAAATCTCCGCAATGTTGGAGCAAAACTAGGTCACCAAAAGGTCAAAAAACTACCAAAAAATGACCTCTCTGCCTCTTTTTGGACAGACAGAAGCAACCTTGGACGATTTCACTTTTGAGGGGGCAAATGACATCCAAATACAACAATTGAAGATGATGTGGAAACTAGACAGGACGAAATTTCCAATGAGCTAGCTTGGGCTCACTTTGGTTAAGGGGAAGGCCTCCAAAACTAGGTCTGAAGCATCATTATGCACCTTGCCAGTGGCACTACGCATAGAGCCAGTTGACCAAAAAATCTAGTTTTCACCTATTTCCACTGCAAGTTGACTTTTTATCTCTTCATGGATAAATTTATGATTATAATTAATGCCTTGGTATGCAAATTCAATAGTTAAATTATCTTAGAGGGTATATTCTTTAGTTTGTGGATGTTTGGGGGTTAATGAATAAGTTTCCATGCTTATAGAGGCACTACCTATATTCATGTTCCTTGTTTGGAAATGGTTGTAGCAATTCCTTATCTCTTGGATTTGAACCCTGATGGATATAATAGGTGGTTTCATGTCTATCTTATGTCTTTTTTTTGTCATTAGCAAAGGTTGGACTGTCTTGGATGCTCTGAGCTATATTGTACACATTTATGAGCAGTTTGGCAAGGAAATAAACCAGGATTTGCAACTATATTTATGGGATACTTGTTGTAAAGTGTTTATGCACAATTTTTTATTTTGTTATTATTTTTTCTCATGTTTTATGTGTGCCATAGTCAAATTCATTTCTTCTAGCTAAATACTATCAAGATAGATAGGTAGAATGCATTGGTTATAGTGCTTTGCCTTGGGAAACCATCCAGTTTTTGATGTTTTCTATTGTTTGAGAAGGATACATGACCTTTGAATGGCCTCCTTAGCTCCTCACCAGTATTAGGCCTCTCAGCTCACTCAATTTCAAGTGCCAAAGCACCTGCCTCCCTCGCCCCATAGAACACCCTGCATCTTGACTTGATTTCTCGAACCCAAAATTGTCTGCTCCATTTGATCCAGCAAAAACCCAACAAAATCAATCAAAAACCCTAGAGATATTATACCTAGCCTAAAATCTATACTTGATCCAGTCATATTGACTGAGATCCATAAGGAGAGAACCCTCTCCCGACCTAGTAGGGCTAGCTACGAGGTTAAGCGTGGTTTGTGTTTATTCCAGGATTGCCTTCTTCAGCCCGAGGTCAATCTAGGCTCTAACATAGTGGTGACCATACTGGGGAATGTAGTGTTATGTTTCCAGTAAAATGTAACAAGTTCAAATCTGGTTGTTGATGGTGGACATCGATCAGACACCGGAAGGCTGAAATCATTCACCTGGCAACTGTAAATTAGTTTCGAGATCGTATCCAAGGACTCCACTCGAGGATGAACCTGACCAACAAAAACATGAAAGGACAATATCAAAAGATCAGGGATTCAAGTTGGAATTTCATCCAAGAAATTATGTTTTTTGTTATAAATTATTTCTTCTCTCTTTGTGAGAATGTTAAGAATGCTTTACAAAGTATATTATATTCGAGAAAAGATCTTAGACCTGCATTTGATTCTTTCCCTTTGAAGATTGTGAATACAAAATGTTCGCATGACTTTGATTTTGATCAAGACCCTTCTTGTGAATCTTATGATAACCATCTTCAAACTGATGAGCCTCAAGAGACCAAGACTAATTCTACACCTTATGTACATTTTCCTATACCTTGTAAAATTCCAAAAAGATACAAACCTCTGATTTTTCCTCCTATATCCCATGATTTCCCTAAAAATCATTACCTATATCTACCAAGATTTGATGGTGAATGTGACAACATCACTACTGAGAGACATGTACTGAATTTTGAGTCTTTTCTTAACCATTTTGAAATTGATGAAGAGGATGTCAGTATTAGGTTTTATGCTCTTTCTTTGTAAGGCAAAGTCAAGAGTTGCTGAAAAACCCTGCCTAATGAAAGCATCTTAGATTTCTATTAGTTCGTCAAAGTTTTATTCGACAAGTGGGCAGTCAAAAAGAACCCTTTCCTGATTCTAGAATAGTATAACTAGTTGAAAAGGTTGCAAGGGGAGATAGTGCAACAGTTTTCTACCAAGTTTAACCAAGTCTATTTTTCGATGCCGGTTAATATAAGACCTCCTCCTAGATCTGCTCTCTTGCATTACCCGGATGCCTTTGATCCGGAAATGGAATTTCAGCTGAGAGAAAGGAACCTTGCAACACTTTAAGAGATGCAAAACAGTGCAGTAGATGTAGAGGTTAATTTGCTCATCAGGAGGGCAAAGTTGAAGGAAGAAGAGAGAAAAAACATAGATCCAGAGGAACCGACATCTTTAGAGGTAAAGCTTGACATTTTGGTAAGTGTAGTGGAAGAGATGATGCAAAAGATCACCACAAGAAGTGAGAATGATGTTCAAGACCATGGCTCGGTGATTGAAGAAGAACAAATGGCTGATCCAAAGCATTTTCTTTCTTATCCCAATTGTCATAGATCTGATAATGATTGTTTTATAGATCATCTTGGAGAAGAGAGATCTATTGATATGAAATGTATGCTTGATGATGTGTTTTATATTGATGATTTTCCTAAGTTTGATCAGTATGATGATGATTATGTTCTCCAAATAGAATCTTGTCTTGCAGACAAATCAGCAGCTGGTTTGTGGAAGGAGGAAGTTCACTTTCAGGAACTCGAATACAATTATTAGTTGTTGCATATCAGATATGGAAATGAGGAGGAAAGTGCAGCAAATGTGGAAGTGAAGGATCTTTGCCTTTTTGTTTTTCTTCATTTTAGTTCATCAGAGACAACTTTCATGCAATCATATTTCAACCATCAATAAGTTTTGAGCTGGACCATCTAGAGCGCAAGGAAATCCTTGTTCAAGACTTCTCATATCTAGATTTGTAGCCTGTGAATTCCATTGATTGTCAAGTTGCAGATGAAGACTTGCAAGTTGGAACATATGGTCAAATGATACAAGATGATTCCGTACCATTCTGTTTTGAATCATTTCAGTTTTTTAAGGGAAATTTGCATAGTATATCTTCAAATGAGCAGCTTGTAGAAAATCATGAAATCTCATTAGAACCAATAGAAAATGGGTTGCAACAACCTTGCAAGTTTTTCATGATCCAATAGCTGATGTGTTGGATGATGTTTGCAATCAAAGTCCTTCTCCATTAGCTACCTATGGGCTTGAAACAAGCATTGATATGAACTTGATCCAACAGCTCGTTTCTTTGTCATTTTCAGCAGGATTCTCATCACAAAGCTTAGATGAAAGTTTGCATTCATGGTATGAAGAGAAGAAAAGTAATCCATTGGATGAGCTAAGTCCCAGTGCACATGAATTTGAAGATCCTTATGCAGTATTTTTGGTGTCAGAGAGAGAATCCATATTATTTAATTTGGGAAAATTTGGATCTATTTACAAGTTTTCATGGGAGTTGCCTTTTAGTAGTTATCTCTTGTTGTTCATAAAAAATCACTTGTGGAGAATTCAAACAATAGCTAGAATGTTTACTTGGTTGCATTGGATGTTTCATTACACCTAATCAGGTGATGAATGGAACAGATAGAGTAGCTTTTATTAAATAAGCTCCATTCTGAGTATCTTTTCTTGTTAGTTAGTTTGTTTTATTATTGAGTTAGTTTCAAGTCAGTTTGGGTCTTTGGGTCATCAGTATTCAATTATGTAATTTTGGCTTGAGTTTTTGACTCCATGCCCAATGGATAAGTCTACTTGGTTTACGGTGTTCTTGGCACCTCCAAGGACATACCATCCCCAATGGATCCAATGTTAGTTCAACCTTTACAGCCTTCCTCTAGTGATCAAACATGATCTTACAAAGTGATTTTAGGGTGTCAAGTTCAAATTTTGTCATTTCAGTGAGTCTTCAACTAAAATTTGGTCACTAGGTATTAGGTCTAGGATTTGTTTTCACTCCTTTCAAAGCTTTCCAAACATCAGTCCATGTCACCATTTAGCTGAGCGTACCATCATTCAAAAGGTTTTCATCATCATTTTAGGTTCCAATGGATCATTTTACACTTTTTTGTGCTTTAGTTGTTCTCTGATAAGGCTTATTTCCCCCTCCTAGGGCTTTTGTTTCTGAGCAAGAAAAAATTAATTTGGAAAATGTGAGAGAGGTTTTTTTCCACAATAGGCCAAGGAAGAAAAACCTCCTTCACTTTTTACCTAGGTGTCATGGTTTTAGAGAAATGTTAAAAATATAATCACTACAAGAGAGTTGCTGGACGTCTGGAGTGACCTTGGTAAAATCAAATTTTCTCCTAGATGGAATGACCAAATGACTTTCTTGATGAGTGAAATGATAACTAGGCACAAAGATATTTCCAATGAGCTACATGATTTCAATTTAGAGTTGGGAAAGACCTTAGAAAGTTGACTACAACAACACTCAGCATTTAGGCAGCCTCATTCTACACATTTTGACCAGTCTTGTGAGATTAGACTTTTCACAGGGTAAATGAACTCCAAATTGAAAAATTCAAGATTTTATATAAGGTAGACTCAACAAGCTTTCGAATAGGCTATCCTACACCCAATTTAAACACCGGGAAGGCCTTCAAACATGGTTTGTAAAAAGGTGCTCCGCATTAGACGCCGACGGTGCACACCTAGCAGTCATTCTAAGTGTAAAAAGACACAAGGGCTACACACCTCGGAGGCGCTGCACACCTGGGTTAGGCACTACTCGCCTGGAAGCCAAGCCTAAAAGCTTCACCAAGTTGCTATTTCACCTTAAATCTTCAGTTTCTCCCTCTAAAAAAGTAAGTACTTCACTCTTATCTTTTGTGTTAGGGTTTGTTTACTAAGATTGGTGTTTTTGTGTTCTTCAAACTAAAACCCTAGCTTGTAGGGTGAAACCCCAGTTTTCTTCATCGCAATAGTGGTTATATACCCTATCCACATATGCTATCCCCTTAATCCAATTCCCCTCATAAATTTTCCCCTTAATCCCATTCTCCACATATAATTTCCTAAACTCTACACTCCCCAAAACCTATCCATATCCCTAAACCCTACTCACATCCCTAAACTCTTACTCCCACACATAAACTTTGTTCACACATACATTTTACCACTATCTATTCCATACACTCTACCAATTCCATTCCTCCATCCTATTTCCATACTATTATCCACAAAAGCACTATATATAACCACATTTTGCAAAACCAAAGGAGAAAAATGGAAAGAGACAGTGATTATGAATATGAGCAAGAGACATTCAGTGACAACTCCAAGGAGAGAAACATACAACAAAAAATGGCCACATTCAGATGCTGATGGATAGCTTGGAAATGGCTAGATATATTGTCACATATCTAGAGCAAGAGAACAAACAATTGGATGATAAGCAGGGCCTAATGGAACTTGAAATGTTGAAACTGAAAAGACAAAGTGACAAAAAGAATCTTGTCACTTTGACTCCCATGGAGCAAAAGATTGAACATGACTAGAAACATGGCTTGAGAGGGTCAACTTTCATCTTTAAGGACTAATCAACAAGGCCAATAGGGACAATAGAATGCTCTAGCACATGTCATATCATTATATGACTCGAAACAAAATTTGTAATATAAGAATAAGAAAGCTTAAGGCTAGGTTGAGAAAGGCCTTAGAGAGAAAAAAGTAGCAAGAGAAGTTGAAAATATTTGTTGAAGCCTCACTTGCCTAACAAAGCAAATAATGGTGGTGCCCTGTGCCAAATTTGGGCAAACTTTGGGAAAATATTTGCATTTTTCAAATTTTAATTTTCAAACACAGAAAATTGCTTTAGGTGGCGTTGTGCTTTTACCTGGAGGACGTTTTTGAGGAGTGGCTTGTATATTTGGATTCATCATGATGAGAGCATCAAACCTAGAAAATTTCAGCAATTTTGGAGCAAAACTAGGTCACCAGCAGGTCAAGAAACTACCAAAAAATGACCTCTCTGCCTCTTTTTGGACACATAGAAGCAGCCTTGGGAGATTTCACTTTTGAGAGGGAAAATAACATCAAAATGCACAAATTCAAGATGATCCAGAAGCTAGACAGGATAGACTTTCCAATGAACTATCTTGGGCTCAATTTTGCTAAGGGGAAGGCCTCCAAAACTAGGTCTGAAGTGGTGCTACACACCTAGCCAGTGGCGCTGCACATAGAGCCACTTTACCAGAAAATCCAGTTTTCACCTATTTTCACTGCAAGTTGACCTTTTCTCTCTTCATGGATGAATTTATGATCATAATTAATGCCTTGGTATGTAAATTTAATAGTGAAATTATATTAGAGGGTAGATTCATCAGTTTGAGGTGCTTTGGGGGTCAATGAATCAGTTTCCATGCTTATAGAGGCAAGTTGTTCCACTGCCTATATTCCTGTTCCTTGCTTGGAAATGGTTGTAACAATTCCTTATCTCTTGGATTCAAGCCATGATGGCTAGCATAGGTGGTTTGATGTATATTTTATGTATTTTTTCTCGCATTAGCAAAGGTTGGACTCTCTTGGATGCTCTGAGCTATATTGTACACCTTTATCAGCAGTTTGGTAAGGAAACAAACTAGGATTTGCAACTATTTTTATGGGATACTTGTGGTAAAGTGTTTACGCAAAGTTTTTTCTTATGTTATCAGTTTTTCTCATGTGTTATGTGTTTCACAGTATAATTCATTTCTTCTAGCTAAATGATATGAAGATAGATAGGCAAAATACATTGGTTACAGTGCTCTGCCTTGGGAAACCATTCAGTTTTTTAAGTTTTCTACTGTTTGAGAAGGATACATGACCTTTGCATGCCCTCCTTAGCTCCTCACCAGTATTAGACCTCTCATCTCACTCAATTCCAAGTTCCAAAGCACCTACCTCGCCCCATAGAACACCTTGCATCCTGACTTGATTTCCCGGACCCAAAACTGCTTGCTCCATTTGATCCAGCAAAAACCCTATAAAATCAATCAAAAACCCTAGAGCTACTATACCTAACCTAAAATCTATACTTGATCCAATCATCTTGACTGAGATCCATAAGGAGAGAGCCCTCTTCCGACCTGGTAGGTTTAGCTACCAGGTTAAGCATGGTTTGTGGTTATCTTAGGATTGCCTTCTTCATCCTAAGGTCAATCTAGGCTCTAACAGTAGGGAGGCCGAAAAATGAAGCTAAGTCAAAATTTTGGATGATTGTTGTAGCGATTACAAGATTGGTGACACACTAGTAGCACTCAAGCCTCTAAATGGACCTTGTTTCGTGAAAGGCAAGTCTAACTCCTCTGGAGGTATTGTTATATTATTTGATCATCATGGTTTCCGCAATAGCTTGAGTGAAAGATGTAGCACCTGCCATTCTCTTGACCGGTCAAAACACACTCCAAGCCAAGTAAACTTAGTTTTTTATATTGTTTATGAGGGGTATATTGGTGAACATGTAATATAGTTTTCAGAGTTTAAGTTTCATCTCTAGTGTTGCTCTACTACCAACAATCTTGAAGGGTACCACAATGGAGTCACACAGGAATACAAGCATCACCCTGCTACTAGTGAGCCTGGTTAGTATCTAGGCAGAGTAACTTGGATCATGTTAAGTTATGGTATGTTCTATGCTTATAACATTTTACTTCTTTTTCTTATTATATTCCACAGATTAGCAATCAAATGTACATAAAGTAAAGTGCAGATAGAACATTAAACAATTGATAGAAAACAAGCCAAGAGAAGAGACACAAGATGTGGCGGCTATCCAAGGTCAAACCCCACAATGTGTGGGGAAGCCCTTTGATCAAATCTTCTTTTATCTTCAATAATTTAGTAGAGAGAAATATTACAATAAATCTGATTTATATTAGTAGTAGCAAACCCTAGATCAGTAGCATCAGCGTCAGCAGCTTCATCATCAAACTAGGGCAGATGATATCTCACAAACCGACTATTGGATTAGCTTGATTCCACCACCAAAAGTTGTGGCTTATAGAGGAGGTTAAGATGAACCTAAAAAATAGTTCAAATGAAGAGATCTTCTAGTCCACGTAGGTCAAACTTCACTTCTGTAGTTGCAGCTTTAGTTTTAGCAGCTTCCTTCAAACTGGGGCAGTCGATATCTTGCAAACCGTCCGTCGGATTGACTTGATTCCACCACCAAAAGTTGCGCTTTTAGAGTAGGTTCAGATGAGCCTACTTTGTAGTTTAGATGATGATATCTTCTGGTCTATGTAGGTCAAACTTCACTTTTGCAGTTGTAGCTTCAGTTTCAGCAACTTCCTTCAAACTAGGGCAGTTAATATCTTGCAAACCATCCGTGCAGGCCAAACTTTACTTCTATAGTTGTAGCTTTAGCTTTAGCAAATTCCAGCTTCACATGTGTGAGGGAGAGACCCTTTTCTGCGCAGTAGAGAAGAGACTCTTTTCTGCTCAGTAGACAGAGAGAAATGTGATGATGAGTGACTGAAAATGAGGAAAATTCCTCCTGTATTTATACACAACTGTTGATGTTTGAATGGATGCAACTGTTGGGCTTCTAAGCCTACATGAGCTGTAGGTTGGCTTGATGACAATTCCATAATCAAAATAAATTGATATCTCCATGAATACCTATCAGAATCAGATAATCTTTAGATCAATCCTACACCTCTCGACAAGAGGAATCCAATGAACATAATTGTTAGAAAATTATATATTACAGAGCAATAGAACACATAAAATATTGCAGAAATATAAACATAGAAAACATAAAACAAGTGAGACATAGATATATGTGGTTCACCCAGTTTGGGCTACGTCCACCCCGAATAGCCAGTCCTTCCTTTCTATTATCCAGCAAAATGAAGAGACACATCCTATAGTAGATCTGTTGTAATATCATTTTTTTTCTCTCATAGTCTCACCTCTCTGCCTCTCGCTCAAAGAATACACATATAGTACACAGACTCAATATAACGCCCTCATACAATAAGAGGGGTTTCCTTCTAGGTAAAAAATCCCTAAAACTAAACATAAGTTCTACCATCAGATCATCCGCCTACTGAATGGCCCAGATTGACTAGAAATTACTATACTTTTACAAGGCAATTTTACATTTGTTTTTAGCTTCAGGGGCGCTACCCCCAAACCCCCACTGGGGGACCGCTGGCCCTCAGACCCCTTATCCAGGGGGGATCAGCCCCTCTACACCCACCCATGTGGAGGGGTGTAAAAACTTCCTGGGGTATACATCTAGCTGAAAAAAAGACCTCTAAAAAATCATGCTCCATACTCAACAATCTCCCACTTGGAGAATGATTATAGCAACTCCATCGCTGCTTCATTTGCTGGACAATGAATCCTCTTTGGACCTAGCTATTTCTCATCTTCATCGTCATCCTTGAAGACCAATTGAAACTAAGCATATTCTCATTTTCTCCCTGGTTACAACTTTTGTTAACATATATGCAGGATTCTGGCTAGTGTGTATCTTTTCCAGCTTCAACTTTCCATCTTCCAACACTCTTTGTATGAAATGGTACTTGAGATGTATGTATTTAGTCCTAGAATGAAACGATGAGTTCATTGCAAGATGAATCACACTTTGGCTATCACTGTATAATGTGCCCATATCATGCTCCTTACCCAATTCACCTATAAACCTTTTGTTACACTGAAATTTGTCACCATGACTATCTGCAGTTAATATGGCTCCATCAATAGTCATATTATCCTCCTTGTCAAGCCTTACACCTCTGCTCTCCATGTCAAACTTCAAAAAATAGAAAGTCATTAAAAATCATGTTTATCTATGGGTACGCAGGTTCTCTCTACCTTGCCAAAGTGTACGCATCCCAGGCTCATTGTACCTGCATACTTGTACGCTCTGTAAGTCAAGGGATGGGTGCGTACTCCTGTAAAGGTCAAAAGGCGCGAGTTTCATCTTAAAAAAGTTACTTGTGGTCACTTCTAGAGCTTTCTAGAAGAGTGTTTGACGTGTATTTAGCGCCTCCAGATGGTTCATGCATCCCTATGATAGAGGAACTTATCCCATCAAGAGAGGAGCTACCCCATCCAAAAGAGGGAGTATCCCATTGATGTTGGAACTGAATAACTTCCTCTAGAACATTATAAATACAGGCCTTGGGCCAGAGGAGGGGAGGTTGAAAGCTGAACATTCCAAAGGGTAGATGCTGCTGGAATTAGGACTTCCTTGTAGAAGTTTGTGAGGAGAGATTCCCATCCTTTCTTGTTTCATTTGGAAGTGGGTGAGCTTATCAAAGTAAAGGAAAACTCTTGCTGGACCCTGGGAGGAACTTGCACAACACCAAGGCTCAGGTTGTAATGGTTTCTTTTGTTTTCTATTAATACAAATAAGTCCATTCTTCTCAACAATTTGTTATTAATGAGTTGTTTCATATACTCCTTGGTCTATATGTTGAATATGTTTTATTTTATGAGATATTCAGGTGCTATTTATTCGTTTGATTGTTAGTGAATGTAGGTTTCGAAGTGAAGGAGGAGCTCATCCGGATCAACGAGGCTGGACTACTACAAAGTGTTGGACTACAGGTAGGATCTAAACACTTGATTTCTTGTATGGTAAATGCATGTTTAGAGAAGGATTTCTCTTAATTGTCTTGTTTGTCACTAGAAAGTCTTAGGCTTCTAGGGAGGTTGGTTTTTTCCGCAAGATTAAATCTTTCCGCATGACACATCTATCAACAACATCAAGACCAACAAGCTATATATGTTCATCATTATTTCCCAAGATATGACAGTGTAAATATCATCAACCTGTGACAAAGTATGCCACATAGAGATATCAACTCATCCTCTTGATCTCATCAAGATCAACTTGCTTCGTTTCCTTAGTAAAAGGAGCCTTATCATAACCTTCCATGAATCAACTAAGAATATGTCATATCTCCAAGAAATAGCACAAAACCATTCACGTCATATCACATGTATGCGAAAACACCATAGTCATCATCTATGACCATAACATCATCATCAAGAACTGCATGATCTTTCCACAATAACCTTCAATATATCAACCATGTATCATCGCTAGGGAACATCCCGCACCTGATAAGCATCAACCATGATAATCAACATATGTGAGTATCAACCTATCATCATAAGGTAAGAACTCATCATCATTATGTGACTAATTAAGCCATGTCTTCGAATATCCATGTCTTCAAATAACTATGTCTTCATGCGACCTGCAATAACACCATTCTCTTGGCCAACCAACAATATTTATCAATATGCAGCTTAAGTAATCATCCATGTATCCAACATAATGTGTATCCATCAATTATGTATCTAGAAAACCATGAGTGCATGGTCATTTGTCTAGCTTTCTTCATACCATCAACAACAACAATCCTCAACGATGTGAGAGCCAAGAACTATAGGAATCCTGAATCTTAACTACACCATATGCATCTTTGAAGGTATGATGACACCAGCATAAAATAAAATGAGTGGCTTATCATCCAATAATGAAGTTTTATACTCAAGCTTTGTACTTCTCCTTGCCCTTATGAAGATCATAATGTAAGCAACACATATGTATAGTATACATCATCAAAAAGTCATCCACAACCATCCATAAATCTGATCTAAATAACAACTGTGTAACCCCAAGCAATACAAGTATCATCTAAGATTTCATCATGGGCAACTCATAACCATCAGATAGAAAGATGTATCATTTAAACACTTTAGCCACATAAGCATCATCATAATTGATTAGGTACCAAAGACTTCTAAACATAATGCCAAAAATGCTTTATTAGAAGCATAACATGTTCTCCCCCTGAACCTATTCCACCTGTTCACTATCAAATCTAATCAATGCATATATCAGTAAGAAGTATCAAGGCATCATCATCAATTAGATATACATCAAGTTATCAACAACTAGTGAGGATCAAAATCACTTCTAAATAGCATCCATAGATTGTAGTCATCTATCATCACAATAGAAAAGATAACTGATAATTGTCTAAATCATATCAAATCAGTTTTTCTGAGTCTATCCCACTGCATTTTTCCTCAAACCACATATACGTGACTGTGCAGCTTCTAACTCGCGTATATATGTGACTTTTCTTCACAAAAATTGCGTATGTGATTTAGAACATTGAAGTTTCACACTTTTATATCCCCCTGAGTCTATTATGTCTGTACAATGTACCATGCCACATTTTTCTGACTGTACTTCCTTCTTCCATATCTTCAAGTATGATGATGTTTTCTCCTTTTGGTATGGTGCCCGAAATTTTCTCTCACATTTGTTTGCTATATGTCCAAACTTGTCACATGCATAACATCTTACATGTTTCATATTCCTTCTATAGTAGTTAATGGCTTTGTGACCAAACATTTTGCAAGAAAAACAATATCCCTTAAAGTACCTGGAAGCTGATGATATTTCTATGTGATGGTCTTGAACCATTCTACTTCTACATCTTGCTGAAAAATGTCCAAAATTATGACATAAAACATTCAGCATTTTTCATTTGAGGAAATAACTAATTATTACTTCCATAGTTAGGAGTAAAATATTTTCTTTGAATAATTTCTTTCCTTGGTTGTTGATGGGGTTGACCTCTCATCTCTTTATTGAGCATTTCAGATTTTGCATTAGATTTCTTTGCCTCACCTTGTGAGCTAGATTCAGTTTCAACAGATTCATGAAAACAAAGAGTAGTTTTGATGGCAAGAGACCTTTGACTACTAAGAATATCATCCAAAATCTTAGTACTATCTTGAAATTGTAAAAGCTTATCCTTTTATTCTAGTTTACCTTCTAGGATATTTACCTCAACCTGATATTGCTCTTCCTTTTCAAGATACTGCTTCTTCATGATTTCTTTAGATTTTCTTCCTTCTTCCACTTGTTGCCTTAATTTGAGAACTTCATTTTCTTATTCTTCAAGAGCTTGGAGTAGTTCTTCATTATGCTTATTTGAATTTTCAAGATCTTCTTTTAGAGGGAGGATCTTAGCTTCAAGAATTTCATAGTAACTGGATCTATCTTTAAGTTTCTTGATTGTTGTGCTCCTTTTATTTACTTCATTTCTTAATGATGTCACTTCATCCTACAGCTTTTGACATTGATCTTCCTTTTCCTTCTATTGCTTGCTTACTTTGTTTCCTTCCTCCAGTTAAGATTTTAGTCTGGTAGCTTCTTCTTTGAAGGCACACTCCCTTTTGTCCAATAGATCTTGTTGATCTCTAATTTTTTCTTTGAGTTTTTTAAGTTCTAACTCTATTTGATATCTTTCTCTTTCACCCTTGAGAGCAAATTTAGTTGTTTCGCTGTCAATTTCATCATCTTCAAATGAACATAGAACTGTATCGCTAGAGGATAACAAATTCATACCTGAGAGTTATTCTTCTTGTTCGTCTTCATTCTATGGCGATTTTGAATCTAAAGAGTTGCTTCCACATAATCCCTAATCATATCTCCCACTGTCATAGTTCCTTTGAGATGCCTTCTTCTTTTAAGGTGCTTTATTCTTTCCCATTGTTTCTATGGATCTCCTTCAAGCGGTCAAGCTTCTACCAAAGGACCTACTCTGATACCAATTGTTGGAAATAATACTAAGAGGGGGAGTGAATCAGTATTAGCAAATCAATAACTTTTTCATTTCCATAATAAAATTTATATATGCTACTTCAATGAAGGGATCTCACATGTGCACACAACTATTCTTAAGGAAAAAAACATATATCCAGTGAACTTATGATTCAGTTAATTCGTCATATGTTGATCTTTAATCATTCCATCAGTACTTTATTAAACGTTAAACAGTGACCATGTGCAGTAATAACTGAATAAATCATCACACATAAGCAACACATATGAACACCAAGATTTAAGGTGGAAACCCAATGTGGGTGAAAACCACTTGCTTCTATTATCTCTATCTACTTTTAATAATAAGAAAATCTATTTACAACATTGTATTGGTGCAGAATCATACCACTACGTAGTCTTCTACCTGCAGAAGATTACGACCTTCTCTCATTCTCTAGATTCCTCTATAAGGGAGCTACAACCCCCTAGCTCTTGTACTAGCCAATATGTTTACTAGTACGTAGGTGCCGACCTACAGAAGGCTACAACCTTCTTTCTTCCTCTAGGGACCACGTTTCACAAATTTTCAGACTGGATGCTCCTAGTACACAACAATACACATGAAGGCCTCGTTTCATCCAATTTTCATACAAGACCCATCAATAACATTGAAGCTTAGAACCAATCACCATTGCAATACAACCATCAAATACATCTGCATCAACCAATTATTGAAACTCAATCATCACTCTCTGAATCAACCAAAATCAATCAATCACTGACAACCTTTGAACCTCTGACACAATTGAATTAACCATTCGTTCATACTTAATCAACTTCAACCAATCAATTAGAACAGAGAGATCACTGTAAACAGTACACAAATATGAACCTAGAACACTGCATCATCATTCAGAACTAGTTGTAACCTCAAAATCATGCATCAGAGTGTATACACTACTTGTAAGAGCCGAAACACTGTGTATATGCAACTTCACCAAAGCGAACCAGTGTATAGATCTGCAGACACTTATAACTTTGTTGCACTTCCCAACTTTATACATACACAGATCATCACATATAAAGGATAAAACATGTGTTAGCAATTATATCTAGCCCATCCATTATTAGATCACATAATGATAAGTCATTATGATCTTGATCCATCATTACATCTCATCCATCATTGCTGAAGTAAATCGCAATCAATCAATCTGAACATTCAGAACACTGTCACTAGAATGCAGTCACCAAAACATAAAGCATAACTCAGAACTCTACATCAACAACTAGAACCAAATACAACTTCAAACATCATAGTTCATAAGGTATACACTACATTGATGTGTCGAACCAACATTATATGTGCTTTTACCAAAGTGATACAGCGTACATGTTTGAAAATACTAACTTAAAACTTCACAGACATTCTAGACTTCAGTCATACCCAAGTCATAACATTTATAGAATAAAACATGCGTCAATATTCAGATTTATACTATCCATGATCAAACCACATAATGGTAATTCATTTAAGGCTTTATGATCCCAATCCATCAACCATTGTCAACCACATAGGTGCATCCTCAGATCAGATCAAGAAAAGCATCAGAAGCTCATAACCTGTATATATGATCTAACACTTCAGAAGATATTCAATACTTGCACCCTATGGCCTAATGATCTTCTCCTCCTTATATAGTTTTAGGCCTTTCTCAATACCTTGGACCAAAGCCACTTAGGACCAATACCTTGGACCCCCAAATACCTTGGACTAAATACCTCAGACCAAAACCTTGGTATTCCAACATGTATGTGCCTTTCCTCCTGTGAAAGTGCATGTATACGTATACACTCCTTTTGTTTTTTTAATCTATGTGTATACAATCTTTTTCTATAGTGAACTCGTGTATACAACTTAACATACCTAAAAATGTCCTTTTTATTCAACTTCTTGATTATGATCTATAGCCTTTTGTTCCTTCATCCTATTCTTTTGTATCATTACCTTGTTCCCTTTGAATAGACCTATTATTTTGATTTGCCTTCTAAACTTATTCCTTTGAACTCCCCTGCATTTTGTCATATATGTAAACACAACTATCGTGCATTTTGTCACATCTGATATCTCTCATGTAGATTCATATAGATACATAGATTCATCTAGTTACCATATACAAGTGAGTTGTTTTGTTATAAGTGGGTTGCTATCAAGTACAACACATGCATCATAATGCCAACAATAACTACAAAAATTACTCTCATCATGTCCTACTGATCAGAAAAAATTTCAAAACAGATAATTAGGTGTCTGCACATACTTCTGCAATAAATAAAAATGATCCATGTTAGCCTCCAAATTTGTAGATGCTACACCATATACTTGATCTGTTACCCTGTGCTATACTTGTTTCTATATTTAGAGGATTAGGACCTCCAACCACTATATAATTAGGATACATGGGACATTGATATTTATGATGACCTTCAGCCTTACATTTCAAACACCATACTTTTGAGGGTATGTCTAATTGAACATATTTTCCCTTCTTTAACCCTTGGATCTCCATGTGAAAACTTGCGAGCTGTGACTGGATCTATTAGAATCCTATATGGATATCTTGGACAAGAGATGCTTCTAACTTCATCACGATCTCTATTTCTTCAACTTGTGCATTGATCTTCTATTGTGATAATGGTAGTCTTAGATGTGGAAAAAATGCAGCGATGTACCATGATTTATGTACTTCGTAAGTAATCTAGAAATTCCATTGATTGATCAGACACTTTAGCCTTTGGTATAATTCCCAAGCAATTTCAATAGACACTTTCTTGATTTCCTTCATTTATGTACAACATTGTGACTGTGACTTCAGCTTTCTGAATTCTCAATTAAATGCTCTATTTGCCTCAACCATCGTAATAGTGGGATTCATCATGCTATACTTTATGTTCCAAGACAACACTCTATCCTACAACCTTGTGATAAGTTGAGCCTTTTTCATATCATCATCATTAATCTGTTGTTCTTTCCACATAGCTTCGGTGACAAACCAAAATTTTTTAGGGTCTTCTAATCCTAGACCACCTGAACACAGGAATTTTTGCTGTATTTTCTATATTAAATCACGGAGGTGGAGGTGGAGGTGGAGGTGGAGGGGGAGTGAGTGGATGGGGAAACATAGACGTACCCTAATTCCTTACTGCATTGCTCATATAGGTATACTAGGGTTACTCCTTTCTTCATCACTGTCTGAATCACCTAATATAGGACTGTAACTGGTTTAAGATCTGTATGTTTTTCCACTTTGCATAGTCCTAATAAGGATATTCTTAAACAAAAATTCACTCACATACACCATTTTTGCACGATAACATTTTAATCCATAACTTTAATGAGTTCAAGAACTTACCTCATGGACCTTTGGAAAATCTTTGCTCATATTCGCTATAAGATGTTGACGTGTCAATTGCAATTTTTGTGATGAATGATGCAAGAATTATATTGATCCAGAAGTCTACAACTCTTGTGATCTCAGTATTAGTCTCTTTGAGATAATTTGATAATTATGGGGTCCAAACAAGATTATTATCGTGCTTCCAGCGAGGCTAACTATCAATTAATTTTGCAAGCCACTCATACAATTTGTTAAGGAAAGAACAGAAAATGATCTCATGTTGTTCAGTACAAATGTACCTTTGTAATCAAGCTTCTATTGATAAGTGAGGATTTATGTTTTCCTGTACTGCAAGCTCATGCTTCTTTCTCTCAACCCAATTCGGAATTTCCTTGTTAGTTAGATGCCACATCCACATCCTTTAAATGGATCTCCTTCCTGACAACGGAACCATTTGTTGGCTTCAGGGATTAGACCTAGGTCTGAAGTTAGGTTGTTCTAACCAAAAAAACCTTATATTATTGGCCCTTTTGGAAATGACTCGTGCATGTAAGATTAGAGTCTCACTCGAGCCAATGTGGGAGGATGTTAGAACCAGGTTTTTGCATCTAGAGGGGTAGGGAGTGTGGCTATAGGGTTTCTTCTGATCTAAGGCTCAATCCAACCTCACAAACCATTAACATTGTAAACATAGTTGTAGAACAATTTCTTTACTTAATATATTTATAAGCTACGCGTAACTACTTCAAGATGTATTATTCAACATAAATAATAGTATCCAGGTCTTCACGATGTAATTACATGGGAAAGATACTACAACGAACAATATTCAAGAATAAGTACACAAACTCTAAAAAAGATATCATAACACATATGCATCCAAATCTTCTTTTATTACTTCAATTCTTCGATAATAGAAACTTCTGACCCTATGCACTCAACTGCACGGGCCTACAGACATAGCTATAGACTTACCAAGGTCTGTATGCACAAAACAACCAGAGCCTTCCCCTTCACCTAAATACAGAAGATAAAAGTCTCAAAAAACAAGTATCATAACATAACATAACATATTGCCATAGACAAGCTAAGACATCCCTTTATATACTTTTTCCTAATGCAATACCATGGTCCTCAAACCATGGGCGGAGCTCAAAAAAATACAAAAATTAAGGGGCTTTGACTTTCCTAAAACCCCTTGACTCCTAATGAACTACGTGCTACACACTCCACTCCTTAAAATGCAGAGGCTTTACAAAACTTAGTCAAAATTAGATCTAGGGGACCCCGTCCCAACAAATCCTTATAGCAGGTGTTTTCCTGGTACATATATCTTATCATCTAGGGTTGGGGCCCTCCCTTCCTCTCCTAAGTACCAATCTCTACATCAAGAGCCAAAATGGGATCAGTGGTGGCCACCACCATTTTGATGTGTGAAAGAACTAGTATGTTCACCCGATCGTGCTCCATCATCGTCTCTAGTACCACCTCCCCCAATTGTTACAGACATATTTGGGTACTGCAACCCAAATCTTATATGTCCATGAGCCAAGGGATTCTAAGTCCCTAAAAGTGTTGTTTCATACCCTAAAGGAACAAGTTTAGCTGATTACATCATCTCCTAGAAGTTCTCCATGAAAAACTACACAGAACTGGTCAAAACTGGACCATACAGACTGCTCAGTGCTAAGGGTGCGATGCATCTCACCTACCGCATGAAACAAGTGCGATGCATACTGAAAATCCCTTCTCTGGGGTGCAATGAGCGAGAGCAGACAAATGGCTGAAGCAATTGGCTAGGTGGAAACCAAGAGAATCTTCTAGAAACTGCCCATTTGACACTTGCCTCTCTGAATTCGCCTAGGGATGAGTAAGAGATCATGAATCTCCAAGTGGAACCAAGAACTATTAGAGAGAGGACTGTTATAGAAATTTTTGGGCACTTCAACCCCAATCATAAATTTCCATAAACTAAGGGCTCCTAAGTCCCTAAAAGTGTTGCTTCACTGCCTAAAGGAATAGGGTCAACTGATTACATCATCTCCCAGAAGTTCTCCAATGAAAACTGCTCATAAATGGTCAAAACTAGACCATACTGAAAGCTCAATGCAGGGGTTGCGATGCATATCACCTTCCCAGTGTACAAGGTGCAATGCATACTGATTTTCTCCTCTGTAGGGTGCGATGGTCGAGAATGGACAAATGGCAGGGACAAAAATGCGAGGTGGAAGATCATGGAATCTTCCAGAAGCTTCCCCTCTGACACTTGCAACTCCATTTTCGACCAGGGATGAGTAAGAGGTCATCATTCTCCAGGTGGAAGTAGGAACTATTAGAGAGAGGACACTAATCAAGATCCTAGAAGATGACTCACCTCTCTGTAATCATCTATATATGGATCCCTCATTACAGAGATCCAAAGGCTGGAATTCTGTCTTATAGAGAAGTGTTGTTGGTTTTCTAGTGTACATTCACAGTGTTGGGTGATCTAGCTTTGCTTGGGGTGAAGAAGGGCTTCTTAGCTGGAGGATGATGCTGGGTCAGAGCACATGGTTGTAATCCTCTTGCTACCTTTCATCTGAATAAACTTATTCTTGTTTCCTTCCATATTATTGTGTACTTGTTTATATATGCATGTATATGGTTAATACACATCTAATCCTGTATTATTTATGAATTTAGATCCTTGTTTCTTGCATACTAGTATGTTGCTGTGATTCCACAGGTTATTTTGAAGCTAGGCAGACAAAGAAGAAGCAGCAAAACTCTATCAAGAAGGAGAGGAAATCAAGCGCAAGACTCAGGTTGGCCCTCTTGGTTCTCCTCTCATCTATTTTCATAAAAGGAAACTATAGTAGACTTTGATTGTTTTTTTCTAAGATAACCACCCATCTTAGTGGGAATAGCAGCATCCGAGTGGGCACTATTCCTGGATAACAAGGACACTAATCAAAATCCCACAAGATGATTCTCCGACCTGCAAACATCTATATATGGATCCCTCATGACAATGGGTTATATCAATGGGTTGTAATCCTCTCTTCTACTCTTTCTATCAATAAAGCTATTTGAGTTTTCCTCCACATTCTTATATTTCTGAGTTGATATATGCATTTGTGTGGTCAATATATATCTGGTCCTATATTTTTTATGATTGTAGATCTCTGTGCTCTAATGGTATTATGCTGCTTTGACTTTACAGGTGCTATTTGAAGTGAGGCAAGCAAGGGAGGAGCAGCAAATATCTGTCAGAGGGGAGAGGAAACAAGCAAGGAGCCAAGAGAAAGACTGAGGTTGGTACTCTCTGCTTCTCTCTCATCTACTTCTCATAAAGGAAAATGCAAGTAACTTTAGTTTCTTTGTTTCTAAGATAGCTACTCGTCTTAGTGGGACTAGTAGCTCTGAATGGACACTAATTTCCCGATAACACCAATCCCTCCCAACCATCCTTGGGCATCCCCCTCATTAAAGCTGTAACTTGGTCCCATAAATCCTCATAATCCTTGAGCCATGCTGCCATAACTGCTACCTTCGCCTCTGCTGCATTAGGACACTCTCGATGTCTTTTTGCCTCCCTATCTACAGATGAGATCATCCCCTCACCAAAGGGTCCACCAATCTCGAGTATCCGGTGTTGCATTGACCACTTAGGCTCCTCCTCTTGGACATCACGATCATGTCATCGCTGCGGCACAACTAGATCACCAGGTACCCTCATGCGTTGTGGATCATTTCCTACAAAATAGGAAAGTTGTCACTCATGTAGCCCCACATCTGCAACAACAAGACATGATATCAATATCATACAAAAACAAATGTGTCATAAAAGATACATGTCAACAAACTAAAAGCCCCGAGAGGAAGCCCCATATCTGAGTCACCCATAAAGTCCACTCCATGATATGAGAACTACAAAATCATCTGAGGGTTCGATAAAAACTAACCCTCCACCTCAGCCTTCCAATAATGCCCTACTGCACCTCCCCCACCCAATGGCATCACAGGCACCCAATGTCTCATCTTAGGCTCCATTGCCAGACCTGAGGGCACCGCTATAAAGGGTCATAGCATCACGACCCTCTCATACAAAATGATGAACATAACGCTGGCATACAAAAAACTCCCATATGTACCCTTCACCACCTCTATTATCTGAGAGGCCATCCCTTGAACACCAGACTAGCCCAATCAAAAAAGTGCCTTGCCTATAACCTCAACAACACTGAAACTGTAGGCCCCGATACCTGACAAAAATCCGTTGAACCCACCAAGTGCATGATCATGGAAAGTGTCACTCGCTCCGTAAGGTCTAGGATGACTGGTAACCTGATACATCTATCCTCTATGGGGTTGGTACCACAATGAGCCCCATGTCACCTTCATATGTCTAGCCCCCTAGTCAGAAGGGGATAAGGCAACATCTCTCCCCACGATACCATCCTAATGACAAAGTACACATCCACTGTTGCACTGATTGTTAAATCTAACCCTCGAATGATGAAGATCTGTCACTCCATGTCCCATAATTGCACTGGAAATCATAGCAACTCATCGTGTGATCTCAATATGGAGTTCTAAAGAAACATCAACAACCCCGAGTGAGTCAAAGTCTTCCTCATTACAAGATCCTCTGCAACTTCCAAGTGCATTCATTGCCAATCTAACTCTCTTTAGAGCACCCCCATCCTTCCATCAAGGATATAAGAGAAAAACTCAGCCTTCCAGGCTGTCAAAAATAATTTTTAAAACCACCATGCAGTTATTGTCATCACATACATGTCATTCATGCTTATTTTCATCAAATAGATGTACGGTGCAAGAATCTATCACAATCTAACCTGCGGTGTACCCATTCCTGAGACTGCGCATTTTCTCACTGAGAAAATGTGTCATCCACAAGTATGTTTTTGAAACATATGCATAAGCTATGTAGACTGGGGATCTCAAGCCGCAACTTTGTCAGAACAACTATGCCACAACTTCAGTCCCATCAGCATCACCAACAATGTGACTATGAAGACCTTTGCAGCTGAGTCTCTGCATGAATCCCTTGCGAACATGTGGAGACCACACAATTTTCATCTAGTCATCCATGCGGTCTAGGTTCCTTGACCCTAAAAAAGGCCGTACATGGCACCCCTGTATGACCTACCTAATCAAGTCTACATAATTAATGAAGTACGACTTCTATGTTCTAACTTGACTATCTGTGTGTGCTACCCTGGTATACTAGCTGATCGCAGTGACAATGAACAACTCTTAGATCAGATCTGGATTCCAAACATAGAAAGTCCAAATGAAGTGGCATTGGGCCCATATTTCACTATATATTTCCCTTTTCAACATCTTCTCGAGCTCAGAAGAAGAGACCAAGACCTTCGTTTTCAACATCTTCTCACCCTAGACCATCAAACCTTCTGCTCTTGGTAATCTGGATGCATCGCACCCCCCGTGTACAGTAGGTGGGATGCATCCCTGTTTCCCTGTGTTACAGGTGCAATGATCAGATAAGAATATTTCTGCCTCTATATTTTGGTTTTTCTTCACTCTCTTCAGCTTTATTCAGGAGTTTTGTTGTCTGTGATCAGTATACCACTATGGAAACTCCCTTCCTTTGCATTATTCAACCTCCATTGTACAAATAATTGTAAATGTTTTAATGTATTTTTCGCCATTTATAGTTCTCCTTTACAAACAGTAGCTTAATCGAACTGTCGTCTTTTGATTTGAAAGTGTCGGAAGTGTCATTTTAAGTCAAAGAAAAGAATACTACTCTTCTTGATGGTTTATTACACTGTTACTCTTGTATTTTATTTGAATTAATAGTATTTCAAGTGTCGAAAGCAGTTTTCAATTCAAAATTGCAAAGTGTCTTCCTTGTCTTCCTTTCGTCTTTTGAAGAGAAAATTGTTAGTATTGTCGATTTGAAAGAAAAGATAATTCAGATTTGTACTTAGCATTCTTTTTGTCATTCATACATTAAGAAAGTGAAAAATAAATACATGCATGTGCTTTTGCATTTAGACTGCTTGTTGTTTTGATTTAGGACAGTGCATCTAGTGTGTGCTCTCTGCTCTATGTTGAAAGAATCTCGCTTCTCTTTCTTTAGTAGCTAGGATTTTCATTGCAAAAAGAAGAGTAAATGACTGTTTATTATCTTAGATTGCATTTTTAGGAATTGTATATCTACATCACGCAGTGAACCTTAATGGAAAACTTCTTAAGAAAGATCAACTGTAAAATAAATTCAATGAACATAAAAATGTTTTGAAACCTAATGTACAACATCTAGAAGTCTAGGCTAGAGACATATTCTGGCGTCGTAAAGCCTGGTAACTATCGCTTTCATCATAGGTTGGGTGATTCTTTCTCTTTGAGACGATAAGTGCCAGTATGGACTTGTGCTCCCACGTATTGTCGAGTATATATTTGGAGACCACAATAGGCTATATCCTTTATCCTTAGGAAGTCATGTCTTCCACCTTATCAATCGCAATGCACTGAACACAACATTCGGGAAGATTGATTGTCGTACCGTAAAATGTATTCTGTAGTTTTGCGCTTGGTTTGGTAATCCCTCTATCTAGATTTCTAGAGTAGTCTCTTTCATTCCTTTTTAGACTCCTTAAAAGAAAAGGTCCATCTCAGCACTTGTCACTTCAGGATCATTAAAAATCGAAGGCGACTAGAGTCATCTTTAGCTTTTCTCAACTCTTAAAAATTGAAAAAGCAAGTTTTGTCAAAGTGTCATAAAATTTATTTTAATCGGAATAACGTCACTATTCCCTCGTTGATCTTAGGTTGAGAAAATGGAGTCCACGAACCAAGGGTTTCCCCTTGGGGGAAATCCTAGTCCTTTCTCCTCTTTGGGAGATGTTGGTGCACCTCATATGGCCACATTATCCCTTCCAGGACTGACAATTGGCCTGCTAGTATGGCTCTTCTCGACTTCTGTCATTCAAAGCACCATGATTCCTGAGCAATCAAACTAGCAACCAGATGATACTAAAGTTACCCCCCAACCTTTTACTTCATTTGTTTCTCACTCTCCTCCTTCCTCTTTGCTTGGTAAAGTTGGTAAAAATTAAAACCAAGTAGCTGAGAAGAAGAAGAAGAAGGAGCCAATGGCCAAAAGGGCAACCATACATCATCTAGCAAAAATCCACACACTACGTCGTCCAGGCCTAAATCTCCTTGTGTCATTTGCAAAGGGGATCACTATCATCAAGATTTTCCTTGCATACCACAAATCTTAAGGGACTGGTCTCCCCGCTTGCACAATCTGGTGTCCTCAATCTTTGACGATCATGTTGAAAGTATGCCATCAAGTAGTGAAAATGAAGTCACTGGACAAAGAGGAGGATATAAAATTCCTTGTAGACTGTGTGAGGGTGATCATGCCATCCACCGTTGTCCCTTCCTGGACGAAGCTAAAAGAGTCTTGGATAACCATCTTGCTTCATCGCTATGGCTTCATCCTAGATACAAGAAACTCTTGCCGAGTCCATCGCTAGTTGAAAATCCGATTGACACACCTTTGTGGTCGGTCGAAGAATCTATAATTGAAGATAAACCCTCTGAGTCCACATCAGACTAAAGTCAATAGGTTGAGGCGGCAGTCGACCTAGTTTTGTCTTTAGAAGGTCCATTCTCAGATGATACAGTCACCAAGGAGAATGAGAATGACACCATTCAAATTCTCTTCGTAAACATAGACTCCGATGAACATGGGGGCAACCTACCCATTCCTTGTCCATAGGAAGGAAGTTTGTTGGAGTCATATCCAACCGTTTATTCGGTCCCACCTCCAAGCAACCTAGTCATTTCCTTCGACTGGAATCTACTAGGAAAACCCCGTATACCGTCTAATGTACCATTCCAAATCATTGTACAAGCTTACAGAATCGTCATGGTCAGTACCATCATAGACGAAGGGGCTTCTGTGAGTATCCTTTCCTCAACTACATGGAAAGCACTTGGTTTGCCATCGCTTCTACCTGAGATGCAAAATCTGAGAGGCTTCGACAAAGGAACGAGTCGACCATTAGGGATCCTTCCAAGTTTACCTATAACTTTGAGAAGGAAAACCATCTACCTGAACATAATGGTAGTCTAAGGACCTTTATATTACAATCTACTCCTTGGGTGTGACTACATTTATACCATGGGAGCCATTGTCTCCTCGCTCTTTGGAGTGATGTGTTTTCTGCATGAAGGCAGAGTGGTCTAGCTCGTAGACCAGCTTTCATTCCCCGGCTCACACATAGATAATGGTCAAATTCCATCCCTAACTCGTCTTTTTGTGCAAGGAATGTCTCATCAATCTCTAGTCTGTCCACTTGATGAACATGAGTAATTCAGTGATTGTGACTGAAACCCAGGGGGCATGCACCCTGGTCTGCTTCGGGAAGAAAACTTCAAGTATAGGGTAGGTTTCCGCGGAAGATATATGACTAGTCTAACACACCCATATGATTAGGAAAATGGGATTAGACCAGAATAATATACCTCCGTTAGAAGGTAGGCCTTTCTCGATAGAACAAATGTTTTGTCTACAAATTGAAAGGTAACCTGTAAAAATCTACTTCACTATACCCGGGACCATGCAAACCTTTTTTCATGAAAGTGAAAAGCGACCATTTATTTTCTTAGTTTGTAGGTTCTTACCCCTTTAAACTCATAGGATTGGTCATTCCTAGCTTACATGAAGAAAGGATGCGGAGCAAATTTTTGAATGGTGCAAGCTCCTTAAAAATTGAACCTATCGATGAGACATCCTTATTATACGACTGGCACAAGTAGTTTTACGCAAAGTTCAAGCTCATTAAAAATTAAACCTAGCAATGAGAAAAATAATCCGCCGAAGTTTAAGCTCATTAAAAAATGAACCCACCTATGATAAATAATCATTTCGAACACATTGTCATCAGCTTTTGAGCCTTGGTCGTGTTCTTACCATCACCTCCACTCTGTTTTAGCTGATCATACGCCTCCATTTGATTGTTTACCCCTTTTGAGGAATAGCTGTGACGAGTGATTCTGTTAGCCATCTTCTTTACACTGCTATGATTGAAAAGTTCCAAACCTCACCTGGAACCAACTGCTACACGAAAATATCACTTGTTCCTGAAAAAACGAGTCTCCTTTAAGCTCTTTTCATATGACTTGTAAAATATGAAAAGGTTTCCGAGCAATTGGCCTCTCCAGTTCGTTAAAACGAATGAAAGTGTTATCCCTGCTCTAGATTTTAATCTTTTTGGACCTGAGGTATCATTACACAAAAAGATCGAGCGCTTATCTTGTTCGACTCATTAAAACTATCGGAAAGTCATCCCTCTTGTATTATTTTATACTTTTTCAGACTTAATGGGTTACATGATGAAAAAGGATTGCTAGAGTTTTCTTTTCGTCCCTTTTCAGACTCTCTAAAATTGAAAAAGGACCAAGTTATCTTTGTCGTTAAACTCGTTAAAACCAATAGTGACAAACTTGTCCATGCAAACAAGAACGAGTTTCACTGTTGCTAGGCTTGTTAAAACATAGCGATGGGTTTTCCCGAAGGGAAAATTATAGAACAACATATGCTATCCTCCTCAAGCTTGACAAAAATAAAGAGGTATTGGTCAGCAATGACTAGGGAAAAATTGGGAAGAAAACTTGAAGAAACTTTATTGGTAGCAAGTTGCTCTTGAACATGACACTTTCACTCCATCACCATGATTAGGTCGGGTTGGGTTATTCCTCTCACCGGTCATATTACCATTGGCACACCATACCATCCATTTTTGGGGTTAACACTACCAATCCACTTCAGTGTCACCGATATGTTCAAGAGAAGTCACTTAGAGAATTCACCAACCTACCTTGTGCCTCATCCGCTGCAATACCTTCACACTTCATTCTTTCATGACTGCCACCCTGGAACTTATATCATCAAATCATTTTCACCTCCACAAAATCATTTGCTCCATTCCGTGTTGTAGATATGGGATTCATTAATGCCCTCCTACAATAGGTCACTTCTTGTCGACATCAGCTCATTATCCAAGAAGTCGACCTAGGAACAACCCTTTCAGTACTTTGAAGCTTGCATGCCTCAATGGCAAGTTTCTCACTTCCGGCGATAGGTTTACATCAATGGCCTTCGACCGAAAGATTTCGCATAGTGTTCGATGCCAAGTCCCTTTTTCACACCACGTAAATTGTACTGTCATACCTTGAGGGTCATTATCATTATCGGTGATTCCTCTCGTGCCCGTTAACAACTTTCATCATTGGCTAGTAATCAGGCGATGTCTTTCCATGTTCAACTCTAGAACATCTTTTCACATGGATCGACTTGTACTTCAGGTGAATATTGAACGAGTTTGAAGACCCCAGATCTAGTTTCATCCATCCAGGCTGTGATATATTCAGGAAAATAAAGACATCAAATGTACATCATTGCTGCACAGATAATAATCCAAGCCAAAGGATGATGGCTCTACCAAAATTATCAGTCTTCCACACAGACGGTTGTCTGTCCTATTTGCATGAGAATGAATTTATAAAGTTGAGCATGGGAATGCCCACCTTAGCTAGATCATGAAAATATTATGAAGATAATGTATTGTATTATATCTTATTGTAGGTCGCCTTCCAGTTCGAAAAACCTCGGATCCTCATGATAAAGCATTTCACCCGACATCAAAAGATTTATGACCTCATGCTTTAGGGGACAACTGTTATAGGCATATTTGGGCACTGAAACCACAATCTTATATGTCCATAAACCAAGGGCTTCTAATTCCTTAAAAGTGTTGTTTCATACCCTAAAGGAACAAGGTCAGCTGATTACATCATCTCCCAGAAGTTCTCCATGAAAAACTGCTCAGAACTAGTCAAAACTGGACCATACAGACTACTCAGTGCTAAGGGTGCGATGCATCTCACCTGCCACATGCAAAAAGTGTGATGCATACTGAAAAGCTCTTTCGTGGGGTGTGATGAGCAAGAGAAAACAAATGGTAGAAGCAGTTGGCTAGGTGGAAACCCAGATAATCTTCTAGAAACTACCCATTTGACACTTGCCTCTTTGAATTCGCCCAGGGATGAGTAAGAGATCATGAATCTCTAAGTGGAACGAAGAATTATAAGAGAGAGAACACTAATCAAAATCCCAGAAGCTGACTCACCCACCTGCAAACATTTATATATAGATCTCTCATCCCAGAGATCCATAGGCTGGAATCTTGTATTTTGTAAAGAAGTGTTGTTGGTTTCTTTGTGGAACATCATAGTGTTGGGTGATCTAAGCTTTTCATGAGGTGTGTTATCACTTAAGAATTCTAATGCCAAAATTTTCTCATATTAGTTTGATGGTAAAGGGCAGTGTTATTCTAAGTTTGATTTTTGTTTTCCTTAGAGTCTAAGTCTTAGGAGTCTTGATTCAACTATGCATTCTCATTCATCATCGGTCATTCTCATTCATCACTTGTCTCATAGCCATGTGTCAGTTTTGTTCAAAAGTTACTATGTGCCACAAAGCCCTTTTAGGTGATTTCGTAGCGCATGTAGTCATTTTGAAGTGTTTTTGTAGCATATAAATCATTTTAGGAAATCGAGCAAGAGAACCTACTACATGTCCGTTTTCCCTTTTTGTACCATCCCTGAGGACTCTTGTCAATGATGGAATGATATCCTCTGCTAAAACCTGCTCAACAATTTGGGCATCTAATAGAAGACTAGCCAATGCATTGATTGCCATTTCTGCGTCATATGCCTGTTGATGATGTGCTTATTGAATGTCTTCATCACTGTGGTACAGTTGTTGCATTGATAATTTTTTGGCTTCTACTGATCTAGACAATGTAACATCATCAGAGTGAAACAAGGTGGAGGTCCTGCTATTCCAACATGGGTAGTCCTTGCTGAATTGCCTAACAGCTTGAAACCATTGGTGAAGAGCTTGGCCATTGGACTCCCACCAGTTCAAGAAAAGGCAATTGAGGTTCTTTGGAGACAGTGCCCAGACTAGTCTATAGTTCTTGGAGATTTGGTGATAGAAATGCCAAGATGTATTGTTGCTCTGGCAAACCGAGTCATATATTCTTCTAGCTTAGAAGTGAAAGTTGGAGGAATTGCTCTTCTTATTTGTGCTACCAAGGAACACAAGAAAATAGCGTTGGATACTCTTAATGAATCTGAGCACAGATTATTCACTCTCTTGCGTGCATGATGAAGCATGCTATGAAAATGAAGGATTTGACAGATGATAAATTTGAAGAAGAATGAAACTCTAAAAAGGAGGAAATTTGTCTCCTTGTTTTTACTAATCAACTTCTAGAAGAGTTTCTGAGCCGTTGAAAACTCATCTCTGAAACGCGAAAGAAGTTTTCATTCCTAAGATACTGAGGTATAGAAACCCCTTCCACTTTCTTCAAATCCATTATGATCTAGGAGAAATGAAGGACCAAAGTTGCGCTAAGAAACTGCTGTAGGTGCAGTTTTTCACAAGCATATTTTTACACCTGTTTTTCAAAGACTCATTTTGGGCGGTAGGAAATATGTTTCAAACAACCAAGAGAGGATTTTGTTCAGAATGGATTGGTTCACAAAATCCTCCTTTTGTTTTTCGAAATACGTTTTTTGTGAGACGTTATGAGCTCTGTCCCAAGACCTATTTTTCAGCCAGAACAAAAGCTTATATCTCATGTCATCAGCAATGCAAGAAAAAGGAGGCGAGATACATCAAAATGGTTAACAAACCTGAGAGCTAGGATCAAAGTCATGAATAAAAAAATTGAAGACTAAAAGATACAGTTAAGCCAACAGAAAGAATTTCCTTAAAGAAATCCCACTTCAAGTAAGGCTATGTTTCAAATTTTGATGGTTTTGCTTGGTATAATCTTTCTTGAAGAATCATACATTTCCATTCAGTTTTGAAAGGCCTTGGAGCAGTTGAAAGAATTTTTAAACAGCAAAGAGCTCAAATATCAAACATTTTGGGTTGGAACTGTGATTTTTGGAACAACACAGCAGTTTTGTAGCGCGCTACGAAGCTGCTGAAGATGATGACTAACCCTCAGCAGTTTCGTAGCGCGCTACGAAACTGCTGAAGCTAAACAATCCAATATCAATCAACCCGTTTTGAAACATAAGCAGGAAATTTTGAAAGGGGAATATTTACAAGGCATCATCTGAAGCTTCAACATTCAACCAAGTTTAGACAGGTGGAGAAAATATGGATTCCAATCCAACTTTAAATTTTTGTCATAAAGTGAGCACATTTACCACAGTTCAAAATATGTCAATATAGCTTGAAGGAGTTTTTGCCTTTAAACATAAAGGAGGTGGACAACACATCAAGGACGTGGCCATTTGTTACATTTTGGATAGTAAAAAATGAAGGACATGCTTCTATGGATTCAAAAATTGTAAGGCAAACTAAAGACCGATAAGCAAGGGTAGTTTCCTATGTTTCAGGAAAATGGAGAAGAGGTGGCATGGAAGACCAGCATGGAGCCTTGAACATCCATCACAGCCAAACTGAAAAGGGACCAGATGTCAAGGAATGAGAACCATTGTAATCAAGGCTATTATTAGCATAACATGGTGTTAGAATCCTACTTGATTTAGATCTCTAGAAAGTCTAGTTGAAGTTTGTTACATTTAATAGGTAGTTAAAAGTTGAATAGGTGCCATTAGAAGTAGATTTCGAGTTCCCCTCATGCTTGAGGAGGAATCTCAATCAGGTAGAAGAGCTCTATAAATAGGAGAAAGAGCAATGTACAAAAGGTTGGAAATTTATTGAAAAGCTCTTATATTTGGCTTCATGTAAAAACTCTATTTTAGTAATACAAGACTGGCTTTACTTCTCAGGACTTAGGAGGGATTCGATGTTCAGGATGTGTGGTGTGATTCTTTTCCTAATATTTGCAGTGGTATGAATGTGTAATCACTTAGAATTCACTTATAGTGCTCTAACTTCCTGTATGCATTCATAGACTGTGTGGTCCCATATGCTTTTGGTATGTTCTGAATGTGTTGAATGCTGAATGCCCTGAGTTCTATGTAAGGTTAATACCATTGTTATACTAAAATGATGTTGATGCCATAAGCCCAATGGATAGTTGTTAAATGTGTTTCCACCGTTCATATTTTTACATTTGTTTCACAAGAGTTAGCCATCTTAACTATAATAAAAAACATTAACCATTTGAGAGAGCCCTCTCTGGTTGGGGAGGCTAAGCCTCAGCCTAAAGCAGGTTTGAAACAGTTACTTGAAGTCTTCCTGGTCTACAGCCTTCTAGGGCCTGATTTTGAGATAACACTTTGGTGCGTATGCCAGGAGTCTGAAGATTGTTCATTCCCAAAATCAAGAGACTGATCTTCTGAAGGTAGCAGGAGCTCAGAAGAATTTTAGAGGCTGCAAATCTACCTTGGTGACTCCATTGTTGAAGAATTCGAAATTCATAGATTCATTATGATTCCAGTGGAGTTATGAAGGACCCAGATGATACAATTCTTATTTCAAGGTATGCATGCATAAATTTTTCAAGAATTCATGGTTTCCCAAATCATTTTCCCAAGGATGCATATTTTCTAAGGAATGGTCCAAAGTTCAACGGAGAAGATTTGAGTTTAACTTTGAAGCATATATCAGATTTCTGTGATTTTATCGAGCTTCTTAGAGTTAAACATGAGGATGTTTGCATTATGTTATTCTATGATTCATTTCAAGGGAAATGTAAATGGTGGATTGAAAGTTTTCCTGCCAAATCCATTAAGTCATTTGAAGACTTTTGGTTTATCTTTTTGAAGGAATGGATAGATAGATCAGAGGTGGTGGCAAACTCTCCTTCAATTCAAGGTTTCAAACAATGGAATGATCATCATATTAATGAAGAAATAGATGAAAATTTTTCTTTGTTCTTGTCTTCTTATCTAAAATCATTTGACTGCAAGACAGAGGATAAGATGAAATTTTTAGATGAAGTTGCTGAGGACATTGAGAAAGACATTGAAGGTCTACAAGGTCAAATTCAATCATATAGTCTTCATGGTTATGATCTTTCTTTTCAAAAGGTTTCTATGTCAGAACACAAGGAGAGGGTGTTGCTTCCTTTCTCTTCCGTGATTGAGGAATAATACACTGTTATTGAAGATCAATTTGCACAACCCAAAAGTTATGAGAATCATCAAGCTAATCATGTATTCTGCGATCCTATAGCTAAATACATGGAAGAATTTTACTCTCCAGTGTTTCAGTTTTTCTATGAAGATCAGAGGCAATTTCAGTGGCAATGGTCATCACAATATCATAGTGGCTCTGAACTCCGATGCAGTTAAAGAAATCAAACATCAGATAAGACAAATGATTGGCTACATTGGAAATTTCACATTGATTGAGCTGAAATAAGTTTGAAATTGATGGGGTAGGTAGGTAGGAAAATGCAAATAAGCTCAAGGTTGACTGAGCATTTTTTTTAGTAGATGTAGATTTCTTTCTCCTACAGTGATCATCAATCTTAAGCCCGAGGTGAAGGCCCAAGAAGCTTGAAGGGGATGTTTGTCAAGAAAATCCATGTTTGTTATAAATAGGACAAAGCACTGGACCTACATGTTCTTAGTGTACCACAGGGGCACACTATCCCAAGTGGAGCCACCTGTTATCACTTAAGAATTCTAATGCCAAAATTTTCTCACATTAGTTTGATGGTAAAGGGCAGTGCTATTCTAAGTTTGATTTTTGTTTTCCTTAGAGTCTGAGTCTTAGGAGTCTTGATTCAACTATGCATTCTCATTCATCACCGGTCATTCTCATTCATCACCTGTCTCATAGCCATGTGTCAGTTTTGTTCAAAAGTTACTATGTGCCACAAAGCCCTTTTAGGTGATTTCATAGCGCATGTAGCCATTTTGAAGTGTTTTCGCAGCACATAAATCATTTTAGGAAATCGAGCAAGAGCACCTACTGCATGTCTCTTTTCCCCTTTTGTACCATCCCTGAGGACTCTTGTCAATAATGGAATGATATCCTCTGATAAAACCTGCTCAACAATTTGGGCATCTAATAGAAGACTATCCAATGCATTGATTGTCATTTCTGCGTCATATGTCTATTGATGATGTGCTTATTGATTGTCTTCATCACTGTGGTACAGTTATTGCATTGGTAATTTTTTGGCTTCTACTGATCTAGATAATGTAACATCATCAGAGTGAAACAAGGTGGAGGCCCTGTTATTCCAACATGGGTAGTCCTTGCTGAATTTCCTAACAACTTGAAACCATTGGTGAAGAGCTTGCCCATTGGACTCCCACCAGTTCAAGAGAAGGAAATTGAGGTTCTTTAGAGACAGTTCCCAGACCAGTCTATATTTCTTGGAGATTTGGTGATAGAAATGGCAAGATGTATTCTTGCTCGGGCAAACCGAGTCATATATTCTTCTAGCTTAGAAGTGAAAGTTGGAGGAACCGCTCTTCTTATTTGTGCTGCCAAGGAACACAAGAAAATAGCGTTGGATACTCTTAATGAATCTGAGCATAGCTTATTCACTCTCTTGTGGGCATGATGAATCATTCTATGTAAATGAAGGATTTGACAGACGATAAATTTGAAGAAGAATGAAACTCTAAAAAGGAGGAACTTTGTCTCCTTGTTTTTACTAGTCAACTTCTAGAAGAGTCTCTGAGCCGTTGAAAAATAATCTCTAAAAAGAGAAAGAGGTTTTCATTCCTAGGATACCGAAGTACAAAAACCTCTTCCACTTTCTTCAACTCCATTATGATCTGGGAGAAATGAAGGACCAAAGTTGCACTACGAAACTGTTATAGGTGCAGTTTTTCACAAGCATATTTTTACATCTGTTTTTCAAAGACTCATTCTGGGCGGTAGGAAAGATGTTTCAAAAAACCAAGAGAGGTTTTTGTTCAACATGGATTGGTTCACAAAATACTCCTTCAGTTTTTCGAAATACGTTTCTTGTGAGAAGTTATGAGCTCTGTCCCAAGACCTATTTTTCAGCCAGAACAGAAACTTATATCTCATGTCATCTTCACTTACCATTATATCGGTAATGCAAGAAAAAGGAGGCGAGATACATCAGAATGGTTAAAAAACCTGAGAGCTGGGATCAAAGTCATGAAGAAACAAATTGAAGAATTAAATATACAATTAAGCCAGCAGAAATAATTTCCTAAAGAAATCCCACTTCAAGTAAGGCTATGTTTCAAATTTTGATGGTTTTGCTTGGTATAATCTTTCTTGAAGAATCATACATTTCCATTCAGTTTTGAAAGGCCTTGGAGTAGTTGAAAGAATGTTTAAACAGAAAAGGGCTCAAATAGCAAAAATTTTGGGTTGAAACTGTGATTTTTGGAGCAACACAGCAGTTTCGTAGCGCGTTACGAAACTGCTGAAGATGATGACTAACCCTCAGCAGTTTCGTAGCGTGCTATGAAACTGTTGAAGCTAAACAATCCAATATCAATCATCCGGTTTTGAAACATAAGCGGGAAATTTTGAAAGGGGAATATTTACAAGGCATCATCTGAAGCTTCAACATTCAACAAAGTTTAGACAGGTGGAGAAAATATGGATTCGAATCCAACTTTAAATTTTTGTCATAAAGTGAGCACATTTACCACAGTTCAAAATATGTCAAGACAGCTTGAAGGAGTTTTCACCTTTAAACATAAAGGAGGTGGACAACACATCAAGGACGTGGCCATTTGTTACATTTTGGATAATAAAAAATGAAGGACATTCTTCTGCGGATTTGAAAATTGTAAGGCAAACTAAAGACCGATAAGCAAGGGTAGTTTCCTATGTTTTAGGAAAATGGAGAAGATGTGGCATGGAAGACCAGCATGGAGCCTTGAACATCCATCACAGCCAAACTGAAAAGGGACCAGATGTCAAGGAACGAGAACCATTGTAATGAAGGCTATTATTAGCATAACATGGTGTTAGAATCCTACTTGATTTAGATCTCTAGAAAGTCTAGTTGAAGTTTGTTACATTTAATAGGCAGGTAAAAGTTGAATAGGTGTCATTAGAATTAGATTTCGAGTTCCCCTCATGCTTGAGGAGGAATCTCAATCAGGTAGAAGAGCTCTATAAATAGGAGAAAGAGCAATGTACAAAAGGTTGGAAATTTATTGAAAAGCTCTTATATTTGGCTTCATGTAAAAACTCTGTTTTAGTAATACAAGACTGGCTTTACTTCTCAAGACTCAGGACGCATTCGATGTTCAGGATGTGTGGTGTGATTCTTTTCCTAATATTTGCAGTGGTATGAATGTGTAATCACTTAGAATTCACTTATAGTGCTCTAACTTCCTGTATGCATTTATAGACTGTGTGGTCCCATATGCTTTTGGTATGTTCTAAATGTGTTGAATGCTGAATGCCCTGACTTCTATGTAAGGTTAATACTATTGTTATACTGAAATGATGTTGACGCCATAAGCCCAATGGATAGTTGTTAAATGTGTTTCCACCATTCATATTTTTACATTTGTTTCACAAGAGTTAGCCATCTTAACTATAATAAAAAAAATTAACCCTTTGAAAGAGCCCTCTCTAGTTGGGGAGGCTAAGCCTCAGCCTAAAGCAGGTTTGAAACAGTTACTTGAAGTCTTCTTGGTCTGCAGCCTTCCAGGGCCTGATTTTGAGATAACAAGGTGAAGAAGGGCTTTCATGTTGGGAGGATGACATTGGGTTAGATCAATGGGTTGTAATCCTCTCTTCTACTCTTTCTATCAATAAAGCTATTTGAGTTTTCCTCCACATTCTTGTATATCTAAGTTGATATATGCATTTGTGTGGTCAATATATATCTGGTCCTATATTGTTTATGATTGTAGATCTATGTGCTTTGATGGTATTATGCTGCTTTGACTTTACAGGTGCTCTTTGAAGCAGGGCAAGCAAGGGAGGAGTGGCAAATATCTATCAGAGGGCAAAGGAAACAAGCAAGGAGCCAAGCGAAAGACTGAGGTTGGTACTCTCTGCTTCTCTCTCATCTACTTCTCATAAAGGAAAACACAAGTAACTTTAGTTTGTTTTTTTCTAGGATAGCTACCCATCTTAGTGGGAGTAGCAGCTTTGAATGGACACTAGATTTCCCGGTAACACCAATCCCTCCCAACCATCCTTGGGCATCCCCCTCTTTAAAGCTGCAACTTGGTCCCAAAAATCCTCATAATCCTTGAGCCATGCTGCCATAACTGCTACCTCCACCTCTGCTACATTAGAACACTCTCGATGTCTTTTTGCCTCCCTATCTATAGATGATATCATCCCCTCACCAAAGGGTCCGCCAATCTCGAGTAGTCGATGTTGCACTGACCACTTAGGCTCCTCCTCTTGGACATCATGATCATGTCATCGTTACCGCACAAATGGATCACCAGGTACCCTCATGCGTTGTGGATCATTGCCTACCAAATAGGAAAGTTGCCGCTCATGCAGCCCCACATCTACAACATACAAGACATGATATCAATATCATACAAAAACAAATGTGTCATAAAAGATACATGTCAACAAACTGAAAAGAAAAAATAGAACATGTCAAATACCTTCTGGCCCCCATGCATGACCGGGAGGAAGCTCCATATCTGAGTCACCCATAAAGTCCACTCCATGATACGAGAACTACAAAATCATTTGAGGGTTTGATAAAAACCAACCCTCCACCTCAGACTTCCAATAATGCCCTGCTGCACCTCCCCCACCCAATGGCATCACAGGAACCCACTGTCTCATCCTAGGCTCCGTAGCTAGACCTAAGGGCAATGCTATAAAGGATCGTAGGATCACGAACCTCTCATACAAATTGATGAACATAACACTGGCATAAAAAAAACTCCCATATGTACCCCTCACCACCTCTGTTATCGGAAAGGCCATCCCCTGAACACCAAACTAGCCCAATCAAAAAAGTGCCCTGCATGTAACCTCAACAACACTGAAATCGTAGGCCCCGATACCTAACAAAGATCCATTGAACCCACCAAGCGCATGATCATGGAAAGCGTCACTCACTCTGTAAGGTCTAGGATGACTGGTAACCTGATACATCTATCCTCTATGGGGTTGGTACCACAATGAGCCCCATGCCACCTTCATATGTCTAGCCCCCCAGTTAGAAGGGGATAAGGCAACATCTCTCCCCACGATACCATCCTAATGACAAAGTACACATCCATTATTGCACTGATTGGTAAATCTGACCCTCGAATGATGAAGATTTGTCACTCCATGTCCCATAATTGCACTAGAAATCATAGCAACTCATTGTGTGATCTCAATAGGGAGTTCTAAAGAAACTTCAACAACCCCTAGTGAGCCAAAGTCTTCCTCATTACAAGATCCTTTGCAACTTCCAAGTGCATTCTTTTCCAATCTCACTCTCTTTAGAGCATCCCCATCCTTCCATCAAGGATATAAGAGAAAAACTCAACCTTCCAGGCTATCAAAAATAATTTTTAAAACCACCATGCAGTTATTATCATCACATACATGTCGTTCATGCTTATTTTCTTCAAATAGATGTATGGTGCAAGCATCTATCACAATCTAACCCACGGTGTACCCATTCTTGAGACTGCGCATTTTCTCACTGAGAAAATGTGTCATCCACGAGTCTGTTTTTGAAACATATGCATAAATTGTGTAGACTGGGGATCTCAAGCTGCAACTTCATCAGAACAACTATGCCACAACTTCAGTCCCATCAGCATCACCGACAATGTGACTATTAATACCTTTGCAGCTGAGTCTCTGCATGAATCCCTTGCGAACATGTGGAGACCACACAATTTTCATCGAGTCATCCATGCAGTCTAGGTTCCTTCACCCTAAAAAAGGCCGTACATGGCACCCCTATATGACCTACCTAATATAATCTACATAATTGATGAAGTATGGGTTTTGTGTTCTAACCCGACTGTCCGTGTGTGCTACCCTGGTATACCAGCTGACAGTAATGACAAGGAACAACTCCTGGATCAGATCTGGATTCCAAACATAGAAAGTCCAAATGAAGTGGCATTGGGCCCATATTTCACTATATATTTCCCTTTTCAACATATTCTCGAGCTCAGTAGAGGAGCACAAGACCTTCATTTTCAAAATCGTTAGATACATAAGGATCATAACAACATCAGACTCATCATGGCATCCTCCATTCCATTTCAACCCAAAACTCATTTTTTGGACCTGCCACGCGCTCATAGTACCATTTCATGTGTGCCTTCTCTTCTTTCTAATTCATCTAGATCAATCGCTTTCAGATTATTTATATGATCCAAAAAGGTGGCTTCACTTGGTGTATTGGATTTTAAATTATAGGCACATCAACAAACTTCCTGCTAGGATCAATGCCCTGGTGGCCAATCATAGAGCATGTTTCATTCTTCACTCATCATGATAGGCTTCTCACAAAGCTTTGCATATTTTGACATCATTTCCATTGAATTCATCTTAGGTTCTATCATCTCGACCACGTTTACGATCGCCTCCCCTTGCATATTGTAAACGTCTACATTGCTCGATAGAGCCTCCCCACTCATGGATCACCTCATGATATAGACCCCCACATACTAATGGGATCCATGACCATAATAAATAGGCTTGAGAACCATTTCAGATTGCATGTCTTGAAGCTCAACCTCATTCTTCTTTACTCAATTCTCACCAACCTCATTCCTAGGCCAACCCTTACATGTTATAAGAGATCAAGATGTATGCACCACCATGTCCTACATTTGGCATATCATTCACCCATTTTACATAGACCATCTAGGTCACTTCATTTGCCTCATCAACCCAACACAGAGACCAACCAATGGGGCACTTACCCTTAGGACAAACACCACACCTCCATACAAGTCACCATTCTCATGGGGCGCCCGTCTCGGTGTTTTTACATCCAAACCACTGTCGTTTTCTTTTGGCAAGTGTACGAATATTTTTTTTAGGAAAAATCTTCCCACCCATATTTTCATGTCTTTTACCCACTAGTAGTTTCTATTCACCCTTTGCCAGAGCTCGCAAATCACCCATAGTCATTTACCATCTCCACGTCAGTCAGAACATGCTTACACCCACCCTAGAAATCATACCGACTTTAGGGCCATCCTTACTAGCAAAGATGTTTTGACTACTGCCATTTTCATAATAGCTCTGACCTTGGACCAGTTGTCCAAATCCACATGTATCACCATCTCTCATTGTTATGCCTTGTCTGAACCACACTATTACAATCTATTTACACCTTACATTGATTGTCTAACACAGCATGTCAAACAATTGACGCTTCTTTCCTATCGACTTCAACACTCATATTCTAGGACCAACCAAGTACCTTGGATACT
Source organism: Pinus taeda (assembly GCA_000404065.3). Lineage (NCBI taxonomy): Eukaryota > Viridiplantae > Streptophyta > Pinopsida > Pinales > Pinaceae > Pinus > Pinus taeda. The sequence continues at coordinate 255,654 of APFE031210833.1, read as the reverse complement.
CCCCCATTGAAGGGACATCCTTGGGTGGCACAATGGGAATCACTATTTCCCACTAATGTCATCGGTCCCCTTGAAATTCAACACCAAAAAAAGCTTTCATGTCAAGATGGTACCTTACTTAATGTCGAATACCTCTACATCACTAAGCACCTCATTCAAGAATGCTTACATCATGATACAGGGGAGGCACCCAAATTCGAAGGCCCATGCATACCCCAACACCTCATTCAATAGTGCTTCACCCTTTTTATGCATGGGAGAACCAAATTTAGTCTATTTGTCAAAGAAGCGCCCTTGAGGGCATCAACAATTATCATCATCAACCATTAGCGCGTCAACCACCATAATGTTGATTAGACAGAACCATTTCTTGTCTGATTGTAATAATTCCTCACTAGTCATCATAATGAGCATGGGACATTCCCATCTCATATAGACACCTTTTTACTCTTTAGGTTTTCTTCAGAGCATGGTTATCCTTTATACTTAGTCAAGGGGTTTCCCTACTCATCTCCACAACAGGTTATCCTCTCTCTCAAAAATTTGCTCAGATTCTCTATCAGAATAAAAACCATGATATATTCTAGCTATATGTTTTCTCCTAGCCTAATACATCAAGGGGCAACTGTTAACACCAAAAAATCATACACATGTTTTCACAATCTAGAATATGCTAAGGGGCATCTAGCAAAAGGCATAAGTGAATATTTTCCAACTGAAGACATCATGAAGTTTGAAAAATTTAATGTCTCCTAAGGTTCAAAGTTTATAAAGTTAAAAAATTGAGGACTCTGTGGTTGTTTCTTCAATAGTCATGTACCACACAGAATTTTCTTCGAAATTTGTGTGGTTGAGAAAATGGACGGCTCAGTGAATTCAATACCACTTCACACACTTAGAGATGATTCTCTGATAGGATCTCAGTCCAAGAAAAACACATTCAATTTGCCTTGAAGATATGCAACCCTCAATGGAATCATCTTATTCTACTCATTAGTCATTGTCATGCATGAACCAAGAGAGGGAATATGGATTAAAAAATTATATATAAATTGGTCTTGGGAGAACCAAAACATGAGACAATGTTATGCTGGCCAAATTACTATCAAATCAAACCAACATTCCATTATTGAAACCAAAGGAAGCAAGAGTACTAGCATGTTGGCCATATTGCTTCTAAGAAATCCATTATCTTAGTTAGAGGAGAAGAGTCCACCATTGGAGATTCTTCATACTTCTTTGAGACAGAAGAATATTGCAAAGAGATTGAAGAAAATAAACTCATTGCTGATGCTTTTTTAGCATGATAGCTCAAAGAATTCCCTTCGACTTCTACTACCAACATTCAATAAAGGGAGATTTTCCCATTATTTTGTTGGCTTGTTTTCTCCATTGATAATTTCTTATGTATTTATCTCTTTGTTTTATTTATGTTTGTACATGCATTGTTTTCAATATTTTCAATTCTTTGTTTGTCTAAGTTTGTTCACTAACAACACCAACTATGTCTCTGATCCTTTGCAGAGAACAACCAACTGCTAAGGAGGTGTCTTTTTGTACACCATTGCCACAAAAACACTACCACAGAAGAGAATGGTATTCTTTATGCATTTTCATATTACATATTTGAATCCAGGTTTGGTGGTATCTCAATGGATCATATAATATGATATAGTATTTTTCCTTCCCCTATCGAATGAGATCATTTCAGACCAATTTCTAGTGTATTTTTTGTTGACTACTAACACTGCTAATTTTCTTGATGTTCATTACTAGGATTTATGAATGATAAATTTAGGTAGCTAGGTGGTGGATAATGTCTAAGATTGGTGCCCATGGGTACAACATATAGAAGGAAAAAACTAAAATGTTTGCATGCCTAGAAGGCGACCCAATTGACCATCCCCTATTTCCCAACTTGTGTACTCAATATGAATGAGTCCTATGAGAAGTGTACAATAGTTTGAATTTACCCATCCCACATAAGCTGGGGAGCTACTCAATGAATTGGATGAATTCATGAGTTGTTTTGAAAGTGAGTAATTTGACTAAGGAACTTGAGATTATTGGATAAGATTTGACATTCACACTGGTTTTGATGGATATTTTGATGGGATAAAATACCTACCAAGAGGTAGGGACTCTAGTGAAATAACATGTGGATAATGTATCAAGATGATGGACTAAAACTAGGATACCAAAAGGGGTGGTCCAAACCTAACCATCATATATCAAATAAATCTGGTGGAAAATTGAATGTTTCTCTCCCTAGTTTAGAAGGTGCTATAATTTATCATGAAAACCCATGCATAAGGGAAAAAAATGATTAGCTCTCGAATATCACATATGTAAAGGATGAAGGTACTGTAGGAAGGATGGATGTGACAATAACCCAAACTAAACTAGTATGTTGAGAGATAAATACCTATGTGTGATAACCAGTAGTTGGGCAGAGACAAGAGAAATTAATTGGAAGATAAGGTTAGTAAGTTGGAGGAGAAATAAGTAACATGCATATGTAAAAGTCTATGTTCCAACCAATAGAATGAATCTGTGTTTGATCATCCTATTTATTGGAAGTGCAACGAAAAGACCTACAAAGAGGTTTGTTAATATTGGAATAATATCTCCATAGAATGCTTCGTTTAACCCATCAAACTTAGTTGTCTCAACATTACTCTTACCTCAAATAGGAGTGGGAAACAAATTGGTGCCTGTAGTTTTATATCCTTTTGACCATTGGATAATGGAATCCATTCCTAAGCTTATACACCCTTAATCTATTTGAGTCAAACAGAGAGATGACACCACTTAAATTCAAGCCATACCTACAAAGTATCCCATTTAGGATCATATTTATATTGGGAGGAAAATAGGGAGGAAGAACCCCCCTGCCTAAAGAATACATTTCATGGAAAACTTGTGGGATAATTTTTTTATAGATTGCATGCATCTAAATTCCCACTTGAATGGAGATTGCACCTTATCTTTATGAAATCATGAATAACCAATTATTTTTGGCTTTTATGCCTTTGTATTAATTAGATAACAGGCATACCAAACATTTATGTGTAGCCTGAGAATAAAGTAATTAGTAACAAAAAAATGATGGGTCTAAGTGAAATTTTATATAGTGAAGGAGAATAAAGAAATATATTTCTTTGAAATGGAGGTTTGTTTCCTACCTACATTAGTAAAGGAGTGGAAACCCACTTTTTTGCTAAAGGGAGGGAATGAAGTCACTTTCACAATAAATGTTATTTTTCGCTAACCCATAAGGGTGAGGTGGGGAACTAGCATTTAACACTTTCCTATATTGGGGAGTCCAACATTTAGCACTCTCTTTCTATGAAATCAAAGTTTGTTCCATTATAATCAAAGTGGATATTGATGGCCAACCAACTATTCCACTTGAACCCCCACTGTTCTTTCTTTTCAATTTTCTTACTTGTAGCACAACTTACTATTTTTGGAAGTTTCTCAGGTCATAAACTTTCAGAGCCATTTTGAGGGACTAAAAGAAGTTTTTAGGGAAAACAGAGAGACTGGAAAAGTCCTTAATTAGTTATCCTATTTTCTTTTGGCCTACTCTTTGAGAACCTCAAAATGAAGTATTTTGATATCCAAATGAATATCTTATGCGAAATTTACGACCTCAAGAAGTTGATGTACTAATTTACCCAAATAGGGCCCATAATTTTGGCACTTCATCTCCTTGGGTTAGTTTTTGGATGTTTAGGGTTTTCCATTATTTCTCAATAATAGATAGGCCTTTGAGATTTATTGTAACACAACTAAGAGGAATATAGCTACCACATATCTTCTCAGATATTAGCCACCATCGCCCGAGCTAGTTTATTTCCATCTATGTATGTAAGCATATTTTAGGCCTTTAATATTAATGAAGTGAAATTTTATTTCTGTTGCATCTCTGTTTTTATGTGTATATATGTATTTTGTTGCATTCCTACATAATTTTAGATTAGTGGTATTAGTGCAATCTTTTCTTTCTCTATTTTTCTTTTCAAATCTCCAACAAGGTCAGGGTATAAGGAGTTAAGGCTCAAACTGGTTGAACCTTTACAAGACTAGCCTCACAAACCCTAAAGGACTCCCATGGCGGAAGAAAAGAAATACAAGGGGGTAGGATATCCTTTCAAAATATTGCTTGAGGAAGCCCTCAAGCGATTAAGAAACATGAGGATGGATAACATTTCCAACATCCTTTGATGACTACCCACAACCTATGCATCTTCAACCAACAACCACTCCTTTTAAGGTACAAGTTAAATTTGACATTCCAATATTTGAGGGACAAATAGATGTAGACGTGGTAGATAAATGGTTAAATCTATTCCAAGGATATTTTCAGTTAATGACTTCCAATCAGGAAAATATTACTTTTTCACTCCTCAAAGTTGCCCCACATGTCAAGTACTGGTGGGAAACCTACTGTGAACAAAAGGACAAGAGGGAATCCTCACGTTTTTAGTGCACCCACTTGGAATTCTTTCCGATACGCCATCAACGAACAATATTACCTTGTCGAGAGCTATGAAGATAAATAAATAAAGTAGACCATGTTGTGGCTGGGAAGGTACGAAGATGTGCCAAAGTTCATAAATGTTTTCCATACCTTTTGCATGAATCTGGGTATCAAGGATTTTGAGCGCATTTGGTACTCAAGTACCATGGGTATCTGCACAAGTACATCTAGGATGAGATGGAGTTCCTATACATCTACTCACTTGGCATCGCCTCTCAATACATTGCCAAGATTGAGTAGATATTTAAATAGAAGAAACAATAATTTTGATATGCAAATGCCAAGCAAGGTAAAGATGCCCCCAATTAATATAACAAAGGGAAATGGATAGGTAGGGCAACCCAGGACAACCTGTTGAAGCCACAAGAAAATAACAACACCATGAAGATAAAGAAGAACACATGGAAATGTTGTGAGTTCCATAAAAGCTCCTGTCACAACACAAGTGAGTGTCAAGCCAAGAAGTCACTAATGCTCGAGCTGAAGGCTTTTGAATCATATACATGTTTTGACTCTTAGTTAGAAACCGACAAGGGGAATTAAAAAGGGAAGAAAATTATCGATGCAGAGCCTAGTGCCACCATTTCCACCGCCACAATCCAAAAGGATGAGCCTAAAGATCCAAAGGAGGAGGAACAACTCTTCCTCTCACATATGTGGGTGAAGGGTTCTCTGCTGTAGTTCACTGTCGAAAGTGGGAGCCAAAAGAACCTCATTTCAACAGAGGTTGTTAAGGGGTTGGGCCTACTGACCACACCACACCCGAAGTCATACACCATCAGGTGGCTTCACCAAGGTGAGATCTCTATGTTAGCCAAAGATTTCACCTTCCCTACAACATCAAGCCCTCCAGAAATGAGGTATTGTGTGATGTTTCTCCTCTTGAAGTTTGTGATGTTTTATTAGGTGTTGGGATAGGGTCTTAGGGTCAATTTTGGGTTTATTTAACCAATTTTTGTAATAGATTTTGTAAAGAATGTAAAGTCTCCGTGAAATGTGGAGGTGGAGCATGCAGGTAAGTAGGAGTCAAAGGGGCTTTAGCCCCTTGTTTGGGTAAGTGATAGGTCATTTTTTGAGACTCAACCATGGTCTATTGTATGGAAAGAGCTATATATAGTTGAGTCATAGTGAGTCTAAGTAATGAATGGAAGATAGAAGATTACTATTTTGGGCATGTGCTAAGACAAGAAAACTCTATTTCCTATAGTTAGGTGAAAGGGGAAGGCTCCTATAGGTGAGTGCATGGAGACCTTAGCAAGTCCACAACTGAGTGTGTGGGCCCCTGCAGCTGGGTACGCAGGGTGGAAAAAGTTTGTAAATTGAATGTTGAACTTAATAAAGGTTGATTTTGGAACAATTGTCTTTCCTCTGTGTCTTATTATTATTTATGTTCATGTTATTCTTTATCTCTTAATGATATATTTTCTGTGGAATAATGTGTAATTTTTGTGCGAACCTATGGAATCCTTAATATTTATGCATAAACTAAGTAATTACCTGTTTTCACGAAGATAAAGGCTAAATCTATTATGTTTTCTATTGAATTAGGTATATATGCGTGAAGGCAGATCTAGGGTCACTATTTATTATGCAAAAGTGGATAATCTACTTCCTTTAGGTCTATAAAGTGTGATCATAGACCTTCTCAAAGGTCTAGAAGCCATTTTCTTAGAGATACAATAGCATGCTATGGAAGGATACATATCTGCGTTAAGGTAGATCTTAGCTACAAAAGCTTTATATCACCTATCACATGGTATCTGGATGCAAAAACCTAGCTCTATCATCCCCCAATACTACTTTGGGTGAGAGTGTAGCCTGTGCTATGCAAGTTGTTGCTGAAAGGGCCAGCAACTAGGGTTTTGTTGGCTGGCACAAACAAATCTAAACCTGGGTTAGGCCCCCTTAAGCCAACAAATGGTTCTGTTGCTGGGACCGAGATCTATCAAAGGGATGTGTGATAAATGGTTTCCTACAAAGAAACAAATTGACAAGTGGATTGATTGAAATGTGCACGTGTTCGCAGCTCAAGAGAGTAAGAGCCCTAAATTATCTAAGGGGCAGTGGTTGAGGACATTTTTGTACACAGATGAGACTAACACATTCTTCTATTTCTTTCCTGATGAATTACATGAGTGGTTGTCTAAATTGGTTGATAGTCAAGGGATGTGGAGGCTTGATAGCCCTATAGTGTGGACTCCTAAGATGTTGCGATGTCTGGAAGCATTAGGATGAAATATGGTGTGGACTAGGGATCACTCGATTGATCACACATTGGGAAGTTTTGTGACTTATTTCATGATCGATAGAAGTATCAGTTATAGCGAAGCAGAATGAAGGCTCTTTAAGGGATCGCAAGGTAAGTATTTAAAATCATTAAAGACTTGGATTAAAATGTTATTATGTGAAAAGAGGGTTATGTAGTTACCTTGGTGTTTGGGGCTACATGTGTTGGGTGTGGAGCCTGATTATCTTCTTTATTTATAGGTATAGCCACATTGGACCCTAGTTCGTAATGTTGTGGTGATGCCACTCGTAAAATGTATGCTGCAAGGGGGTCCAGGGAGGGCAGTTGGGATCTTTGGGACCCCCCCCGGTAGGGGGATCAGGGGCAATGCCCCTGAAGCTAAAAATAGATGTAAAATTTCCTTGTAAAATGTTGTAATTTCGTAGTCAATTTGGGTTGTTCATTAGGTGGAGTTCTAAAGGTAGAAGTGATGTTTAATTTACAGTTTTTTCCCTAGAAGGCAACCCATTGCTATATATGAGGGAATTGTATTGCGTTTATGTTGATCTATATTTTGAGTGTGAAAAAGAGAGGACATTGTGTAAGAGCGAAGAGGGAATTACAATGGATCTGTTGTAGATTGTATCTCTTCATTTCATTGGATAATATAAAAGGAAGGATTGGCTATTTCTCCATGGATGTAGCCCAAATTGGGTGAACCACATATATATGTGTCTCTCTTGTTTTTATGTGTTTTATGTGTTTATATTTTTGCAATATATTTTATTTGTTCCATTGCTTTGTAATATATAATTTTCTAACAACTGGTATCAAAGCCCAAGGTCTATTTGGTTGATAAACTCACAGGACAGAAGGGTTCTTGGTTCGAGTGGGAGCAATGACGGAAGATGGTAGGTTTAGGGTCGAAAAATTTAATGGCCAAAATTTTACTCTTGGAGCACTTCAGTTCAAGCTACAGATGTGGCACATGCAACTGCCAGAAGGAAATACACTTTTCTTATGGGTTACTTGAGCTATTGCATGAAGGACTTCAGTTAGAACTCAAGTGATTGAGTTTGGTGGAGTTGATTGAGGAGTTGATGGAGTTGTGTTCAATTTGACTTAGTTGAACTAGTTGTATTTAGTCTAACTAACAAATACACTAGTGATGAGTGATGTGAATTAGTTATTAATTAATTCACTAATTATTGAATCATAAATCAACTAAATAATACATTAGTTAACTCAATGCATGGACAATTCAGTGGAGACAAGTGTTAGAGGTGAGTGAAAGGGTAAGACAACTATCATTTGTGACTATAGTTGTGCATGAGATTTGCACAATCAATGGATTGAGATTGCCAATGAGGATTGCATAGTGTTACAAAAGGGAAATACGAGTTTGGATCAACCATTCTCATTCTATTCTCATGCAAGATTAGGCAGTGGAGGCAGGCAAGCAGCAGAGGATATTTGAACCTATGATTGATTCAGATCTGAGCTAGTTTGTGTGTAGCAGGTGGAGATAGTACTGAGTACCTGTGAGGAGTATTGTACTATGTATTGTTACATGTTCTCAATCAATATAATATATAGATAGTTGGGGGTTTTCAGCTGCATGCTTTGTTCGTGATATACTGTGTTGATATGTGTGATTGATGCTTCAATGTGTGCATGCGATTGTTTCTTAATTCCGCAAAATTGATGATCAACATAGAAGAGGTTATGTATTATGCATGATTCTGAAAATAGTGTATAATCAGGATAATCTCTGTGAATATGTGTCATATTATTCAAAATTTCTACAAATCTTGAGAAATTTTATGAAGATGATGACTTCATGGATGATGAATCATGGAAGCCCTGTATGAAAATCCATTTCAATAGCATAAAGAGAGCTTAGAGGATACTTATCAAGATGCTCAAGATTATCAATATCTTAGTACAATTGAAAATGATGGAAGACAAGGTCTTATTTTAGATCTGCTCATAGCAGAAGATAATATGCAGGAAAATCAAGTTCCAATTTCAAATTGTGATAAAGTCAAGCTGGCTATTTCAGATCTAGATTCAGATCACAATGATGAAGAATACCTTGTTTTGAATCCCATGAAGGAGGGTTCTATTGTTGAGATCATCTTGAATGAATAAGAAAAGGTTATTGACCCAAGTGCTCTCATTTCATTAGAACAAATCCTTCACGAGGAGGTAATCTAGTCCCTTTATGAAAAAAAAAGATGAGATCTTTGTTCAAGTGAAAAATCTTCTTTGGATAATTCAGTAATAAATGATAGAAGTGTTAGTTTTTAGATTCAAGAACTATCTGAAGTTTTCCCTCATATGACTAATTAGTATGATAAGAAACATGACAATCAGGTTGCCATGTTATATGAAGATATTCAACATCCTTGTCAAACTTTAGGAGGGAAAGATGATAATTATTGTTTTAGTAAAAGAAAACAAAAAATACTTTCTCCTCTGTCTGAAGATGAGATAGATCAACTCCTGAAAGGTCATGTTACAGTCGGAGCTAATGTAGGTTTGCAGTGTTCACATAGTCAAGAAGGTGTTAGTGAAGCTTCTTCCACTTTCGAAAATGAGGACAATATTGAAATTAGATTTATAGATCAACGAACATATATTGTTTTGTTTCATGAAGATGATAGGGCTGTCATGTTTGATAATCTTGAAGAATTTTTTCTGTTTAAGAATGACTTAGACTATGAAATTGAGGAGTATGAACCCAAGAGAGACAATGTGCCAAAAATCTAGTCATAATTTCTCATGCTCGAGGAATTTACAGCCAACACTCAGATAGCAAAAGCTTATACTTCTCTATGCCTTCCTATCAATCAACAACGAACTGTTCTTTCAAATCAGAATGAAGGGAGTACTTGTCATCTGCTGGATTGGTTACATTGGAAGGCTCACTTCACATGATTGTACATATTTCTTAAGTAGGTAGGTGGTTGTCATCAGGATTTGAAGCCCTCAAATCTCAATGGTCTACTGCCATTAATAAGATTTGTAAGTACTTGTTTTAGTTAATTAAGTTTTGAGTCAGTTTCACATCAGTTTTTATTTTTTGACCATATTAGCCAACATGGTTAGGCACTTGGTCTGTGGTGTTCTTGAAACCTCCAAGGCACTGCCATCCCTAATAAGGCCAATGTTAGAGTGAATATTTGCATACTTCCATCAGTGATTAAAAATCCTCTTTTCATATCATTTTAACGGTCGCACTCTAAATTTTTTTATCATTCCATTAGGGCATGCAAAAAATTAGTGACTGATGCTAGTCCTAGTTCAAAAACATCACTCTTCCCTAAATGTGATTACTTTATGGCAAAGTTTAATATCTTGTTGACTGTACATCATTCATAAAGTTATTTTATCATGCCATTTGTATCAATCATGACAGTCGTTTTCATCATGGTCACAACCATTCAAAGTCTCCATTAGGTCTTAGGGTTTCCAAGGTCCACTAAAACACCATCTCCTGCATAAAATACTAGCAAGTGAGGGAGTAAGAATAAACAGGATTTCATCAGCAAAATAGTTTGTATATTCAAGAAAAAATGTAATTTAATGGTTTTAATATGTAATAATTCTCATGGTTCCAAGTGTTGTAAGTTCAAAGTTCCATCATCCAAAAGGAAGAGTTTCAAAGTTATTATATTTCCAAATCCACCAAGAAGATCAAATCAAAAGATCAAGTCCAAAGGTAAATTTCTCTTCATTCCTATAAATTTCCCAAATCCCTTGTTTTGCCTACACTAAACCCTAATTTCCTCTCCTGAGCTAGGGTTGGCTATGGAATTAGAGAAATCTAAGTAGATGAGGCATAAGTGAGGTCATTTCAACAAATATGAGGCCATTCCAAACTCATATACATCATGTCTCCATCATTTTTCAAGAAGTCATTCCAAGGGATGACTCATTTGCCACACATAGGGCCGATTTTTCTTCAAACTATGTTTCAGACCAAACAGGGATGAATTTGGAAAAATTGAGAGATATTTTTGTCCATCATAGGCCAAGGATGAAAAAAATACTTCACTTTTTACACAAGTTTCATGGTTTTAGAGAAATTTCAAAAATACAGTTGCTACAAGAGAGTTGTTGCACTTCTGGAGCGATTTTGGAAAAATCACTTTTTATTCTATGTGGAGTCTCCAAATGACTTTATTGATGATTCAAATGATAAATAGACAAAAATATATTTCCAATAAGCTATCCTAAACTCAATTTGGACTTAAGTAAGACCTCCAAAAGTTTCCTGCAAGGGAACGCTTCATTTTTTGCACCCAGGTCGCTGTGCATTTACCAGTCTTGGGAGATGGGCATTTTGACAGGGAAAATGACCTTCAAGTTGAAAACTAAAGCTATACCGGGAAATAGACTCGAAGGGCTTTCCAATGAGCTAAAATGTGGACACAGCAAAGGCCTCCAAATGTATCCCTGAAGAGGTCATTGTGTGTTTGATGTTGTCAGGGTGATCTTGACAGTGAAATGGTCAAATGCTCAACACCTTGGACGTTGCACTTTTGTTTCTAGCATCCAAAGAGAAAATGATTAGCATTTTTGGATTCATAATGATGAGGACATGCACATTGTACGTTTTCTAAGAATTTGGAAAAAACTAGTCAACCAAAAGGGTAAAAAAACTACCAAAAAATCACCTTTCTACCTCTTTTCTGGCTTGGTCACTACACGTTTGAGTAGTCATGGGAGATTGCAATTTTGGACAAATAAATGAAGCCCATTTTGAAAACCAAGGGAAGTTTTGGAAAATAGACAGGATAATATTTATAATGAGCTATACTGGGTTAGATTTGGACATCAGGAAGGTAGCCAAAGGTCATCTTGAAGAGGACGCTGCGCGTTTGACCAAGGTCGTTGTGCGTTTGACAATTTTCCACAATTTTCACTATTTCATTCAAGGTTGAATTTTATCTATGGGAAATTCAATTTTTACCTATGTAATTAATCTAGATGATGTAATTATCATGTTCTTACTTTTACCTAGGGTATATACATCAGTTAGATGGCCTATGTGGCATGTAATGAATTAGTTTGCTAGAGTGAAGGATGAGTCACTTTGACCACCCTGCACTCCAGCTATCAGTTCAGCCTTTGCTGGAACTACTCCTCCACTCATGGATTCAACCCCTGATGCCTAGGATGAGTTTGTTGTTAGCATATATTATGTATTTTCTCAGTCATTTTACAGGTTGGACTCAGTGGGATGCTTATGTTTTGATTAGATATCATTTTGTATTAGTTACAATAAGAGATTAATGAAAAATTACAACTATTTCTTTGTGATCCATGTGGTATGATGCTTAGTTCAGTTTTTATTTTGTGTTCATGTGTTAGAATGTATTTTTGACTCCATTTCATCATTTCATACTCTTTATGTGAATGTATACAAGTCTGAGAGGCAAAATCCATAATTTTTAAGCTCTGTTTTGGGTAGACCTTTCGCAGTCTGTGCTTTCTCTAGTTTAGGAAGAATCCATGTGGTTTACATGCTCTTTCTAGCTCCTCAACTATCTTTCGACCTCATCCATCAAATCCTAAAGTTCTAATCACTGTGCCTACCTTGCCCCATTGAAACCCTGCAATTTTGACCTACTTTCCTTGCCCAAACTGTTTGGCTCCTCCTGATCCAGCAAAACCACTTCAAATAAAATCAAACCTTGTGCTACTATACCTATCCTAATATCATTTTTCCTGATCTAGTCATCTTGGCTGAGATCCTTATGGAGAGAGCCTTCTCCTAGCCTAGTAGGGCTAGTTACTTGGCTAAGTGTGGTTTTTGGTTACCCTGGCATTACCTTCCTTTAGCCTAAGGTTCAATCCATGTGATAATAGATGGATGAGTTGGAAGATGATGTACTGGCCATAGCTTGACTACTCCTTCCCTTTTCTTGGCTTCCATAAAATGGTTTCTAAATATAGTATTGATATCCTCATAGGGTAATTAGTAGATATATCCTCCTACTAAAAAAATGTAAGGTAGCGAGAAGATCTTCCCTTACTCCTCTAAGAAGGACCAACTTTAATGGCTCCTGGTCAAGTGTGCACATGACCCTTTTATAACTGAGCTAGAATCTTTCTTCGTAGTCTTCTAAGGAATCATCTGGGCCCATGGTCATCCTGAAAATCTCTTCTTTAGTATCCTTTTTTATACGGGAATATTGTCCACACGGATGCTTCTATTCCCACTAAGATGGGTGGCTATCTTAGAAACAAACAATCAAAGTCTACTATTGATTCCTTTTATGAAAATAGATGAGAGGAGAACCAAGATGGCCAACTTGAGTCTTGTGCTCGATTTCCTCTCCTTCTTGATAGAGTTTTGCCACTTTCTCTTTGTCTGCTCAGCTTCAAAAGGACCAGTGGAATCACAACAACATACTACTATGCAAGAAACAAGGATCTAAGTTCATAAATAATGCAGGATCAGATGTGCATTAACCATATACAAGCATATATAAACAAGTACACAAGAATATGGAAGGAAACAAGAATATCTTTATTCAGATGAAAAATAGCAAGAAGATTACAACCATGTGCTCTTACCCAACATCATCCTCCCGCTAAGAAGCCCTTATTCACCTCAAGCAAAGGTAAATCACCCAACACTGTGAATGTACACCAAAATACCAACAACACTTCTCTATGAGTTACAAAATTCCAGCCTCTGGATCTTTGTGATGAGGGATCCATATATAGATGATTACAGAGAGGTGAGTCATCTTTTGGGATCTTGATTAGTGTCTTCTCTCTGATAGTTCCTGCTTCCACTAAGAGAATGAAGATCTCTTACTCATCCCTGGTCGAAAATGGAGTGGCAAGTGTTAGAGGGGAAGCTTCTGGAAGATTCCATGATCTTCCACCTCGCATTTGTTTCCCTGCCATTTGTCTATTCCTGACCATCGCACCCTACAGAGGAGAAAAATAGTATGCATTGCACCTTGTACATTGGGAAGGTCATATGCATCGCACCTTCTGCATTGAGCTTTCAGTATGGTCCAGTTTTGACCATTTATGAGCAGTTTTCAGTGGAGAACTTCTGGGAGATGATGTAATCAGTTGACCTTGTTCCTTTAGGCAGTGAAGCAACACTATTAGGGACTTAAGAGCCCTCAGTTTATGGACATTTGTGATTGGGGTTGAAGTGCCCAAAAATGTCTATAACACCATCCAAAGGACTCTACTTAGCTGTGCCATTGTTCACTACTGCAATAGAACCAAGGGGTTCCTACATGTCATTAATCTCATGCACATCATCCATCGATATAATTCTTTTCTCTTTCTTGAAAATTGAAATATGGTGTCATTTTGTCTTTTTCAACTTTAATTTCCATTAACAATGCTTCTGCATCTTCCATATTTTTTGACCAATTAGATGGCTATTTTTGCAACAAATGTTCATTCTGATTTGGACCAAATCTAGCATATTCATGTGCTTGAATCATCTTACAAGATGGATTGTCTTATGTTTATACTTATCTTCACATTTATGTAGTGGCTTCAATCAAGACTTCAATGATCCTCACAAGAATTTGGCTTGCTTTTGTACTTCTTGCAACTTTGTAAATCCTAGTCATCTTTTCCTTGGAGTACTCAACCTTGAAGATGCTTTCACAGTTTGTGCATTGAGCACACAAGACCAAGTCATGTTCTTCTATCTTTGGCTCTTCTTGTTTTATTCTCAAAACTTTGGTGAAATTTTGCCTATCCCTAGAAGGAATATTTTCTTCTTTGAATTGCTTTGGAGACCATATAATGCTGTTTCTGCAATCACGTATTATGTGTCCCAAATTGTGACATTTACAACATTCTATATAGTACATGACTAATGGAGCAAATGCATCATGACTTATGTTGTAGCCAATAATAACTCTAGTTTTATAGATTGCAAACTAATTTATGGAATATTGATAAGGACTTCTTTTGTTATAATCACTCTTTGTATAGGCTCTATAATATTTTTCCTTATGCCTGAAATTAGTACATGAAAAACAATGTCCAAAGAATATGGTTTGATACTTGGATGGGAAGACTTCCCTTGATGGTTTCTTGAAATTGCTTTGCCTTGGAAGAGGTTCGATCCTTGGTTGATTCTCACTATTACTTCCACAAAGAGAAGATTTCTTGAGGACATCAACATAACTTATTGAAAATGTAGCACTTGCAACATTCTTTTGGCTTTCATTGTGATTTGGCCTTTGAAGGATAATGACTTTGCTTTCAGGCTTTTCTTCAAATTTAACCTTTGGGGATTTGGAACTTGTATCTTTTTTGCATGGAGAGTCACTTGTATAACCAAGTACCCTTTTGTCAAATGGTGATATTTGATGGTTGAGAATGCCATCCTATGATTGAGAACTTCTCAGATTCTTGCATAGCTTGTCAACTTAATTTCTCAATGAGACAATCTCTTCTTCAGGCTTCTTAGAATCTTCATTTTTCTTCATCAATAGGATTTTCATTACTTCTTCCATTCTCTTTGCTTCTTCTAGTTGAGTTTTCAGGGAGATAACTTCTTCTTCATGTATCCTTTCTTGTTGATCAAATTATGCTTCAAGTTTGTTAAAATCCTTAGGTCTTTCCTTAAGATGGCTTGTCATAGTTTCTTCTCTCTTTTCTACTTCCTCTACTTGGACTCTTAGGATGAAAATTTGTTCCTTTATACCATTAAGGTCATGATTATTCTCTTCAACTTCTTGTATCTGCTTCTTAAGTCCTTTATTTTCTTTTCTCACTCCATTTATTTCTTTTAGAGCAACCACAAGCCTATGTTTTAAGGTCTACTTCAACCTCTACTTCAGAGTCTTCTTCATCTTCATATTCTTCCATGTTTTTCGTGTTTTCTATTTTTCCCTCATCTATCTCCTTTGATTCTTGTTTTTGTTCTACATACTCTGGTTCTGGCTCAACAAACACAAGGACAGATTCTACATTAAGCTCTTGTAGTTTTTCCCAAATACTTTTGGCTAAAGAACATTGACCCACCTTGACTTTTAAAGAGTCCGAAAGACTACTCAAGATTTGTTTCATCACTTTTGTATTGTATTCTTTTGACTCCTCTACAGCTGTGATTTCAGTAACAACTCATTCCCATTCCTCACAACCAAGAGTCATTAAACAATGCCTCATTTTGGCTCTCCACAAATCTTACTTTGTTCCATCACACAAAGGAGTTGGGAAAAGCAAACTTTCTTCAATATCTTTAGAAAATTTTAACAACATAGCATTGGAGGGGACTTCCTTTGAACACTTGGAGGACTTCTTTCTTGACTTTTACATATGCTCTTTTGGGATCTTCCTTTGAATTGTCAGACTGTGACTAAAGGAACCCACTCTGATACAAATTGTTGGAAACGTTGAGGGGGGAGGCGGAGAGGGTTGAATCAGTATTTAGTCAATTAACCAATTGTCAACCATAAAAAAATCACAACATTAACCATTTGAGATTGAACATATGTGAACACATGAACACAAAATATTTATAACTGGGAGAAAATCACTTTGAAGTTTTCTTAAAATATAAAGAGCACAATCAAGTTTAACAGTTCCAACTAAAAATTTTGTAAGCAACAACCTATGAGAGACACTAATCCCCCAATTGAGCACCAAATCAATGAATTCGTGGGCACCAACCCACATGATACACCAATCCCCTCGCTGAGCACCAACTCAACATTTGTAGGCACCAACCTACTACTTCAAGATGCTACAAAAATTCTTTCACTTCGTTAGTTTTCTCCTTAGACATTTTTAATAAAAAATATTTTAGGGGTTATGCAAGTTTTGAGGCCATATATTCCAAATAAGACTTCTAGCCAAACTAGCCTCTTATAATATCGTTAGAATAGCCTTATACAAGTGTTGGCCTTTTTGGACACATAATCTGCTAAGGGTTATGGTCTGGAATGTGAAGAATCATTGGAGTCCAAGAGACCACTTGGAATATGAAAACCAAGAGTCATAAGAAATGTATTAATATGTAAATATTTGTGAATATAAAGCATCTCACATTTATCTTAATCTTGTCTATCATTTGTGAGTGTTTAACATGGTATTAGAGCCGACGAATTCTTACCCTACTCAAGTTTGAGCCACTAGTTTTGTGGCCTTCCTTTGTGTGTATATCCACAGTGTAATATTTTCTAAACATGTGTGTTTCTTCAATATGTGAATCCCTACCTTTCTAGCCTTGATTTTCTACCATATTTGTTGAAATTTTTAGAAGCTCTGCTTGAGTAGTAGTAATGTCTCTCTGCCCCACTTCTCTCAAACCTGTAGTATCATAGCGGTTTCATGGTTCATGTATTCTGAATACCCATCTGCGCACTAGCCTGACATGCAACATCACCAATATATCCTTTCCCTAACACCTGGTTTGACATATGTATTTTTATAGAAATCGCTTCTACCCATCTACTCATTATGAATTCCTTGAATCTATACAAAATTTTGACATTCTCTGCTAGCATATTCCCTACTATTTCACCATATTCTTTCCCATCAATAGGATTCAC
This sequence comes from Pinus taeda, assembly GCA_000404065.3. Classification (NCBI taxonomy): domain Eukaryota; kingdom Viridiplantae; phylum Streptophyta; class Pinopsida; order Pinales; family Pinaceae; genus Pinus; species Pinus taeda. The sequence goes on along the minus strand of APFE031210833.1, from coordinate 238,325 downwards.
TCATTGTAGTGACCATGCCATTCTTTCCCGGGCCATCCTCTTGAACATTGTAAGCATCTAATGTAGACGAGTACACAACTGAGTCTGATCCCATGTACTCGTTTTCCTCATTATATCATCCTCTAACGGTTTAAAGGAAAATTCTCTTCTCACTGGTTCGAATCTCGTCGGACATGAGCCAATAATAGTAGTAAACCCTTGCCTCCGGCTAAATATATCTTTTCTATTTTCAAATAAACCAGAGTGTTGGGTTTATTTTTTGGCTTCCATTACTTAGAAACTTTGGGCTGTCTAGCTTTCCATACCACTTGATTTTTCAGCAATGGATTTGACTTAGAAACAACTTGTTTTTACCCTTGGAAGCTTGAATGGTGATAATATATTGAGTTCATTCTGAAGGCCATGGAATATGGGAAGCAAAATGGTAGGTCACAATATTATTGAGTTTAAATTAAAATAACAGAAAATTTGTGGCCTGGTTATCATGTATCTTTGCGGTCTCTGCGTGATAGACCAAGAAATTCCATGTTGAGCACAACATCAAGATCTGCAAACATCACATCGGGGGTGCAAGAGAGGGCCAACCACTGATATCATTTCATCTCCAATATCGATTCCAAAGAGTTTCATTAGACTTCAGTGGATCTTGGCATTTCACTTTAAGGATCAACATTGGCTTCTTATGAGCCTGACCACATTGCATTCAACAAGTTCCCATGTAGAAAAACTTGGTGCTTCCTTGAAGGATCAATCACCCTAGATCATCTTTCCATGCTGTGCTTGATTGGTCAATATCCACAAAAGATATCTTGTGCAACTTCGTGAGTTGGTATCAAACTATTCTTTTGTGACTTTTATTGCAACACATTTTTCTGGGTACCATAAAGCCTCGTTGAATGTTTTGAAATATTTTTAGGATTTACTAAAAGAGACAGGTTCCAACACATTCTCTTTGTTTTTATACATCAGAAACTTAAATGGTATATCTTGGAGAGCCTCACCAACACACTTGAGATGATTTATATTGGAAACCGTTAAGTGTCTTTCTCCTATAAAGATAAATAAATAAATAAATTCACTACTGCTCGTCACTTCAATTTGTCTAAGTAGAGCTCTGTGCATTATCAAGGCCCTGCACTTAAGGTGTGGTCATATTGGTGTAATTTGAAGTGCTTATTTGATCTAGCATTGGCAACTATCTATATTTACAAATGAATTTTTTGGTTAAAGCTAACACCCATCTTTTGCTGACTTAATTGGTTGAAAAAAATGACTTGAATTAGTGAAGTATTGGAGTTCCTAAAAACTATGATATTGTCTACTACTCATGATATAGTAAAAGTCAACAAAGTCACTCTCAAAGACATTCAAACATGTATGCAAAATGCACAATGCAAAATTGATTTTTTGCAGCTTGAGGCACAACTACAACAAGATGAGTTACTATGAAGGAGTCATCATTATAAACTAGTTTTTGTTCAAAACAATTCCCCTTTTGAGTTTGAATTTGACTCCCATCAATAACTAGAAATTGATTAGATCACTGAGCCCATCTCAAAATCAGACATGCATAAAGATGCAGAAGTTTAGGCTACACTTCCCCTTCCCATCATTAGACCTTGGGAAGAAACTATTAATAACAAGAATAAAACTGGTCTTGGATATCACAAGGATGTGTCCTTTCATATTCAAGACTACTCTAATCCCATTCAGTTTCAGAGTTTTGGGTTTCTTTAAAGCAACTTAATTTCACCCGCTCCTCTTCCAAAACCATAGATTGTTAGATGCCATCATTGTGATAGAGTTGGCCATGTGAAAGATCAATGTTTTTATATTCACCCTCGTGAGCATTGTGGTAAGCACACTCATCATTCAAACATATGTTCTAGAAACAAGCCTCTTGCAAGAATGAAGATTCACCTTGGATGGATTGCTTCTTGGCAATGGGCTTCAACAACCAAGAATATATTTCAGTCATACAACAAAATTTGTTCTCGAGTATTGACACATCTTGCAGTTCAAAGATTTCTTCAACTTCTCACCTTGTATTTGATAGTGGGGAATTTATGGTCATCTACAAGCTTGAAAGATGCATCAAGCAAGCTTGAGCCACACTCTGAGATTGCTTTCTAAGCCTAGAGCTAGAGTCAACCATTCCCAGATTCAAAGTTGTAGCTAGAGACAGAGTCATGCCCCCTGAGTATGTTTTTGGTTGGTGGATTTCCTTAAAATACAACCTACAAAAGTTTGCAGTCATCTTCAAACCAATATCACAGAGCCCTTCCACCACTAGAAGACTTCAACTTCTTTCCAAATTCCGAGCTATTCTAGGAACTACATCAAACATTCCAGAGGTGGTTGAGATATCAATGATCTCCCACCTCTTTTGGGTTTGTGTTATTCCTTAAAAACCACCTTTCAAAGCATTAGGGAGCACTTCCACTAGTAAAAGTCTTTAGCTTCTAACTAGATTTGGAATTGTGCCAGGAACTACACCAAGCATTCCAGTGTTGGTCGTTAGCCTTAAACCACCGCTAGTTGAGACCTCAAGTTCTTCCACCTTATACTATCATTTCAGAGAGCACAATTAGCCAATTTCTTCCATGCATTTTTTGTATTAAGGACTAATGTATACCCTTTCTGATTAAGGTGGGGAATCTTGGACACCTAATTTGATAAGAGTATGGTGTAGAATGTGAACAATCATTGGAGTCCAAGAAACCACTTGGAATATAAAAATCAAAAGTCACAAGGAAATATATTAATATGTAAATCTTTGTAAATAAAAAGCATCGCATGTTTATCTTAATCCTGTCGGATCATTTGTGAATGTTTAACATGCCTAATCAAACCTAATCAAACCTGAACATAGACTCATATCACATGATCGACACAAATTTCAATCAAACTGTTGTATAGGTAAATCCTTTCCGCGGACAGAGGTGATCCCACTAGCCTAAATGGGGTCTAGCAACAATCAAACAACGCTAACATGCAGGTTCCTAATTGCAAAGTAAAGACCGATGATGAGGGCCTACCTCGAATCCAACGCTAGTATTCGTAGAAGAGTCATCACTCCCGTTCTTTCACTTCAGCTGGTCACAATCCTCACGATCCTCATGAACAGAAACATGCACATCCAAAGAACAAGACAAATACAAGCATAAAATCCAAGAAATGCAACTATTTATCAGTCATAAAGGATACAACTCAAACATCATTATAAAGAAAATAAGAGTGGAACCATAATGATAGTCGTCTATTATTATTGATAAACAAAAGAGAATACAACCAAGTTCTAACGTCAAATCCTCATTTGGCTGGGTGATCAGCAACACATGCCTTACAAAGCTTGTAGGGGATGGGGAACAAGCCTCTCTCTCCTTGGTTACTTGGACATGGATCTCCTCCTTAAAGATATAGCCTTATGGGGATGAACAAGGCCTCTTGTAGCATGACCTTAGCAATTCATAGACTTTGGGACTTAGAATTTGGAGCTTGGAGAATAGAATTACTGACTAGCTTGTCAAAGGAAAAAGGACAAGCTTATATAGAGAGAGGAGAAGCATATAAGATCACACACAAGACTCATGGGATTGTCCTTATCATTAGGAAGCTTCCATGAGAGGTGGAGAACTACTTCCCTCCTTTGGAGATTCGAAGCCCAACTGAACTAACTCAAACTGGAATCAGTTCATGAATAGGTTAGGAAGAACCTTCGCAAGTTGGTTTTTTAAAAACTTTACCCAACTGGGTTTGCGCTAGTGCGACTTTGATACAGAGCGCCAGCTGGCGTGCCCTCTTTGGAGGATTTCCCCCATTGGCGCGAGTGATACACTGTAGAAAATCACCAATGGAAAAAGGCTATATTTATGGGTATTTTGCAGAAGGTGTCTTCAGGGCATATGAAGTACATACTCAAGGGGATATAATGCAGGTGTTTTCAGGTTATGTCACTCCTCACAAGTCCCGGAATAGGTCCTCCAATGTGCGGGAGAAGGGATAACAGGGACAGTGACAAAATACTGTGTAACAGATGCCCCCTAAAGCATGAAGCCCGAGAGAGAGAGGGGTGAAATGCTTTACAAGAACATGGTCGACTGAAAACACAGCCGCTAGAGAACCTGCACAAAGTAAAACTGATATCTCAAGTACATGATGTACATGGTATGGGCGCAACCATTCATAGCAGAGTACATAGAAATCTGGATCCAAGGTATGGATGCAACCATCCAGCGAGGATCGATGAATAGACTCAGGCATGGTCACAGCCATCCAGTGAATGAGTCATGTAGTGAGGATAATAATCCACAAAATGCAACCTGGACCTCAACAGACAAAATCCAGGGTCTTGCGCTCCATCTCGATCCGAACAAAGTACAAGTTCAAGCATGCGAATATGGGAGTCGAAGTCGAACATGCAGGAACATCGTCTGATTACCAGTAAATGATGAAAACTGTTAATAGACGTGAGAGGTACCGCCAATAATGACAATGGTCCTCAAGGTACTATAGGTACAATCCACGACGTGCGAATCAGTGAGCCGGTGACGAACACCCATAGAATCATCCGATCGGAGGCCAATGGTGAAAACCTCACGTCGAACATGAAGAACCTGCCATTGAGGCATGCAGGCTCCAAGGTACCTGAAGGGAGTCTCTAAATCAACTTCCTGGATAATGAGCTGAAGTCGACAGGAAGTGACCTTGATCGAAGGTGGGCCATAATGTTTCCCACATCATCGACACGAGACAGAGAAGGATAAAATGTTTTGTGTGAGGTATCAGAGGGAGGTTAAGTATTATGCAGAGGTCAACTTCTCTTGAACATATCGACGACACGACAGTGGACTTGGCAGTATTTGACATCGAATGATCAGGGGTCATGGTGACAAGATGATGAGCAGATGAATGGTCAAACAAGATAATCCAAACCCATAGAGGCAAGTGTAAAACAAGATGAGATGTCCCCACCCAGAAACGAATGCAGACAAGTGCCATGTTCAAGAGCGACATACTGCCAACACGACAATAATTGTGGTTCCTTTATTCCCCCACCATTTCTGGCGAGTACCACGGTTATTTTTGGATGACAAGCTTGACGGGGATAACATATGCTTGGGAGGCGTCATTTCGATGGAATTCGATGTCATTTAGTTTTAACGAGTCTGACAAAGGAAGAACTCGACGTCTTTTCATGTTTAGAGAGTTTGAAAAGACAGCGGAAAAGTAAACTCCAGGGGTGTCCTTTTTCATAAAGTTGTGTTTCTCGAGCCCGAAAAAGAATAAAAAATGCTCAAAAGAACTGCCCAATCATTACGACCGAGGAGTACTTTTCATAAGTAGCGATTCCGATCTGAAAAAAGTAAAAAAACGATCAAAACCACGTCGCTTCGTAACCGTTAATGAACCGGAAGCAACAAGGGTCCGACAATCTTTTCGTTTTTAAATGGTCGGAAAAGGGTTTAAAGACGACCGCCTCTCATTTCCATTTAACGAGTCAAGAGGACCAACTCGACATTCTTTTCACGTTTAGAGAGTCAGAAAAGAGCAAAAGATGACTCCCAAGTGGCTTTTTTGTGTATTTACCGAGTCCGAAAAAGTATAAAATACAACTCGTTCCGCCGCCAAAGCTTCACAAACAGCTGTCGCTGCAGAAGAAACCGGCGTAAAATCCATTTTCGACACAAATATTCATAAAAATATCCATAAAATGAATTTTAAAACCTATTTGGGGGTCAAAAAGTTATAAAATGGTGAAAATGGTAAATCAAAAAATTACTTTTCACTTTTTTCCTTTGGAGAGCGACATTAGGGCTTTTGGAGTGTGACCTTCAGTTGGCGATTGCAAAAAATCCAGTGGACCATTCAGAGCGCCGTCAGTGTCAGGTAAGAGGTCTCGTCTTTTGCTCCATTTCTATCCATTTAAAATTTGTTTTAAATTGCTTTTTCATCCGCTATAGGGAGGATTTCAAATTTAAGGGTTGTGCCCATTGGCGCGGGTTTCGGGCACGAACCCGCGCCAATGGGGCAACTTTCCCAAAGGGCATGCGCCCATGGGCTTGACTGTTTTAGAAACAGTCGCGCCAGCGGCCGCGCGAGTTTTTTGGCCAATTTCCAACAAATTTAAACCAATTTTCCTGCAATTTTAAGTTATACAAGGATCTGATTTATTGTTTTGGGCTTGTGTTTGCAGGGAAATACGTGAAAATGGTGATCGTGTGGAAATAACAAGAACATGACCAAGTAGACACATTGGCCTTGGTAGATGAGGACTGCATGGAGGCTCTCAGAGCATGTGGGCTCAAGAAGTTCTTCTTGCTGTCCTATTTGCGAGCTCAGACAGAGCTCTTACAGTATTTGGTCAACTTGTGGGATGTACAGGAACAGGTGTTCCGAATAGGGGACCAAGTGTTGGAGTTAGACGTACCTGATGTCTGCTTCCTCACTGGATTATCACGACGGGGGCCGGTACCTCGACTGACCGGTAGCAGGCCATCTAGAGAGAAGATGGAGGAGGTGAAGGCTTGAGTTTGCCCAGGTTCAAGATACGAGCAGGGCAGCTCGAAGGTGGATATCCCCACCGTCCCACGAGCTGTGGGGGCACAGGCGCCCCACGAAGCTACGAAGAACCATCTGATCCTGGCGACAGAGTGCCTTAGTCCGACAGTCTTCAATTGATCGTCAACAATGATGACCAGTATGAAGAGGCAGCTAACCAAGGCCAAGCAGGGAAAGCTGCAACAGTTCGGATATGGTTCCATCTTGGTAACGTTCTTCTTGGAACACGTGCCAAGCTTCTAGGGCCAAGGGGCCTTTGTTCCTGACCCAGCACCTCGAGAGCCGAGGATGGCTTGATGGGCGGCACTGATGCCGAGGGGTGGTGGCGGTCAATAGATGTCTTTTAGACTTGAGTTTTTCGGGTGGCTTCGTCGCCAACTGATTGTGGTGGAGGACTAGACGTATGCAGGGACAGACTTCACCGGAGACCCTGACCTCCCTCTGCCGGAGGGAGAGGACTGGGACGAGGAGATTGGTATGATCTCATTTTTTGATTTTGTGTTTTTATGATTTTTTTGGTTAGTACATCCTTGTCCTAATGACCTTTATATGCATATGCAGATGTCGGCCCAGAGCATCCGGCTGGCATGTCTCCTATTGCGAGGAGACACCCAGCAGCAACAATAGCAGGAGCGGATCCTCAGGAGGAGGGCGGTGACAGAGGAGAGCTTATTCAGAACCTCGAGGCTATCACTCGAGGGATTCCAGATTATGCTCGGCTAGCGGATGTCCCGCTAGTGTACCAGAGGCACACGGTGGGGGTGCCAACTCGCATCCACCGGCTCCTGAGACGTTTAGTGTGAGCAATGACATGCTACCATGAGCACCACCGGGACTAGATATCTAGGCTTTTTCTTTTCATGCATATTTTTTGAGAGACACGTTGTCTCCGGATGTATTCAGACAAACATTTATTATTTTTTGATGATGCACGGGGTGCAAACATTCTGGACACACACACATATATATACATATGTTTTATGGTTTATTGCATTTTATTCTTCTTGTATTATGTTGAATTACATGTTATGCAAATGTCTGTCGAACACATAATTAGCTAATGTATCGGTTAATGTATTAAGTCGTCTTGGAATATGTTGATAAGTAATGAAATCAAAATCCTTTTCTAACAAATTAACATGCAAATACAACCTTAAGATCCGATGATCTCTGACGGAATAATGCCCGTTGAGTTGGTGGACGACAAGGTGAGAGTCCAAGTTCACAACCAATGTTTGAATGCCGAGGTTAATCGCCTCAGCCAATAATTCAATTACAACACTATATTTAGCAACATTGTTCATTGTACAACCTAGACAAACCCCTTGAATGTCTACTAACTCACCATGAGGATCGTAGATCACCCATGTCGCAGATGACAAGTTGTGTGTACTGCGGGAGGCACCATCAGCGAAACTAACGTAAGGCGATCCAGACATCTGTCCAAGAAGCAAAAGACACAATAAGCGGCAATCGCGCCGACACACCAAGACAAAAACATGAAAACATGCACACACAACACACTTGCTAAAATCACACGTATATACAAAAAGAGAGAGTGCCTGGACTCGCACATAGTATTTTTTCAAATAAAGCCCATTTCGGGGTTTATCCAGGGGATTCCCTTCGTAATCAATAAGCTCGTAGGCCCCTTTTTGCAAAACGCGTTTCACAATGTAGGGCCCGTGCCACATAGGCTCGAATTTTCCTGCCCCCAGCTTATCTTTAGCTTGATCATAGAGCAGTACTAAGTCTCCCTCAATGAAAGAGCAGGGATGAACAGTATTGTCGAAGTGCTTTTTCACTCACTTCTTCTGTGATTCAATAGCTAAGGAGGCTAGACGACGAGTCTCGTCCAACCGCTCTAAGTAAAGAAGGCGCTCTTCTACTGGAGTAGTATCAGGGAGAAATTCGACGACTATCTTTAATGAAGGAAACTCACACTCAATAGGAAGGGTAGCCTCCAGTCCGTAAACTAACTAAAAAGGAGTGAAACCGGTGGCATCCTTCACGGAGGTGCGGTAGGCCCACAAAGCGGAGAACAACATCAAATACTAATTGGACTTATGCATGCCAACAGTTCGTTGAAGCATCGTGACCAGGACCTTGTTCATGGCTTTCACTTGACCGTTTTCCTGAGGATAGTACGGGGTTGAACTATCATGCCGTAGGCCCAACTGGGTTGTTAACTCGGTCATCATGCGATTACGAAAATTCTTTGCGTGATCAGTGATGATGGCTTGGGGTACTCCAAACCGCGAGGTAACATGGTTGAACAAAAACTGCGCCGCGGTGTGACCGTCTTCAGACAATGTAGGCATCGCCTCGGCCCATTTCGTTAAATAATCAACAACAACGATGATGTACCCATGCCCCCCGGCCGAGCGAGGGTTACAGGTCATATAATCGATGCCCCATTTGGCAAAAGGACCGATGGTTACAACGGGGTGTAGTGGAGCAGCGGGTGCACGCATCTTCCGTTGGTAAATTTGGCACTCATGACACGAACGGACAACAAGAATGCAATCCTTGAAAATGGAGGGCCAAAGTAGCCAGCATGGAGGATTTTTTGTGCAGTGGCATATCCAGACATGTGATCACCACAAGCACCAGAGTGCCAGTCATTCGAAACTCTCTCTACTTCTTCGAAAGTCAAGCATCGGCGAAGAACAAAATCAACTCCGAGACGGTACAGGGTGTCCCCAATGATGCGATATGGTTGGGCTTGATGTCGGATCCGTCGGCGAGCATCCTTAGAGGTCTCGGGATGGAAGGAGGACGTCTGCAAGTAGACAATAATATCCCCATACCAGAGATCGAGGGTGCTGATGAGGAAGAGAGTTTCGTCTAGAATGGAATCCTCTAACTGAGAGGAGGCAGCAGTAGATGGTAGAGAACACAACAGTTCAACGAAGACAAGCGATTTCTTAGACTTGGCAGTTGTAAATTCCAAGTCGAACTCTTGGAGGATGACTATCCACTTGGAGTATTTTCCCCCCAGCAACTGGCATGACAAAATGTAGGTCATGAGGTTGCAATCAGAGATCATTGTCGTGGTACGCAACAAGATGTAATGACGGAAGCATTGAATGGCGCAAACAACGGCCAGCGCCAACTTCTCAACATAAGCATATCGGGACTCCGTGTCTAACAAATTGTGGCTAAGGCAATAAATAACATGTTCAGTGCCATCATCGTCATCCTGAACCAGAACCATGCCGATGGTGGTATCAGTAGCGGCTAGATACAAAGTGTAATCGCGATGGTAATTGGGAGGCCGCAATAAAGGGGCAGAAACCAGAAGAGTTTTAAGATGATCAAAATACTCTTGAGCTATGGCATCCCATCGAAATGGGGTGTCACGCTTGAGTAACCGCGTGAAACCTTTTGCCACCTCAGCATAATTCGGGATGAATCGTTGTAAAAAGTTTGCTTTACCCTGTAAACTCTGCAGTTGTCACAAAGAAGCAGGGGGAGGAAGATTCAAAATGGCTTCGAATTTAAGGGGATCCAAGCGGATGCCCTCTCGGGAGACGATAAACCCGAGAAGTTGGCCATATTCCACGCAGAAGACACATTTATGCGGATTAAGTCGAATATGGTAGTGTCTACAGTGGAGAAAAATTTCACGAAGATGCGTCGGATGGTCTTGGCGTTTAGCTGAATGAGCGGGAAGGTCATCCAGATAAAGCTGCACGATGTGCCGGATATCATGAAAGGCATAAGACATCGCACGTTGGAAAGTGGCGCTGGCATTCTTGAGACTGAAAGAGAGCTTTTTATAAGCGAAAGTACCCCACGGACAGATAAAGGCCATCTTGTGTTGATTGGCGGGTGCGATATTAATCTGGTTGTATCCAGAAAAGCCATCCATGAACGAATATATCTCACTCCCAGCACACTCATCAATGAGCTGGTCAATGAAAGGTGTGGGGTAGTTATCTTTTGGGCAGACTCGATTAATATCATGATAATCGACACAGACTCGAATACTACCCTATTTTTTATCCACAGGGACAATGTTAGAAACCCAATCTGTGAGTGGGATGGGGTAAATGAAGCCAACTTTAAGAAGCTTTTCGACTTCCGCTTTGATTTCTACAGCCTTGCGGGGGTGCACAGGGCGTAAACGCTGACGAACAGGTTTAGCTCCTGGATACATAGGTATCTCATGGACTACGATGCTTGGATCAATGCCGGGCATCTCTTCATAGGACCATGCAAAGACGTCACAAAATTCACGAAAAAGAGCTATATAGATTTGAATTTCCTCAGGAGTGCAAGTGACTCCTATGTAGATGTGCTCGACGACCCTTGGTTTGACAGAGATGTCGATAGGTTGGGTCTGCGTAATGTTCCCCAAATTCCCTTGCGAAGATATTTGATAGACCTGAATAGGTATCTGAAGAGGTTGTGAAGGGAGACATAGAGCAAACCGCTCGAGACAAGCCAACGTTTCCCGAAGGGTAGGGAGAAACGAGGAACGGTGATGAAGATTGAACCACGGAGGTTCCTCGAGAGACATTGTCTCTATGATGGCTTCGTCGGAAGGAAATATTTCCTTTAATGGATCCGAGGAGGCACATTCTCCAAACCAAGGGGAATAGTCGTATGAGTCAAGAGCTTCGCTTAAAGAAGCAGATTCAGCAGGAGGAGCCGATACAACAGCGATTTCGATGTAGTTGAGCTTAGCGTGTCTCAACGACATCTCCTCACCCCACGATTCTATCTGGTCAATGGGGGGGAGGACCCAAGGATAAGAACGAACCAAAATCATACTGATATAGGCGAGGTTTGGAGGTGGGAGTGAGAAAACACCCATGAGGGCGAGATCTTTGAAGAGCCCGACTCCCACACTCTTGAAAGGGATGGAGGTATGCTCTACGAAAGGCACATTGCCTTTAGAAGAAGAAGAGAAGAAGGAGAGCTGGTCTACCGTGACAATTTTCCCCTGGTGAGGGAAACAAATGACACGGAAGAGGGACGAAGCCATGGCACGCATGGCATATGTCCAACTCCAGCCCAGAAGGAGGTTGTAAGTAAGATTTGCGTCAACGACCTCAACTTCCACTTCAACGGTTTTCCCTTCCAGAGTAATCGACAATCGTTGAAGGATACCATAGGGATGAGATTCTCTCCCATCAAAGGCTTCCAGTGTCGTGGGAGACTGGCTCAAAGTCGGAGACCCGATCGCTTTCCAACAAGCAACAGACATGATGCAAGTTGACGCGTCTTCATCAATAACCGTACGATGGATCGTTTTCGAATTGATGATGACTTGTATGAGGAACGATATGATGAGGCAGCCTTGGGACATGGCTCTCGAGATCGAAGGTGATCAAATCTAAATCTGCCGGGTCGATGCCACCGATGGCCGATAGCAGGGACTTCCTCTGAAGGGGGCAGCTCTGGAGAACTTCTAAAGCGGACATAGCCGACGGAGCCTGCGCTAAGTCCTCAACTATGCTATAGTGCTGGGCAACACGAGCATTTGGGTTGTAAGATGATCTCCGGAGTACTCCTTTGGGAGGGGGTCAGATGGGCGTCTCAGTACTAGGTCTCTCGATGTGGAGCGGACCAGAACTGGATGGAGGAGCGCTTGAGGGGACCTCAGGCTCCTTCCCGGCAGATGATGGATATTCCTTTGTTCGATTCGTTACATGAATGGGAATGGTTCCAGCCATGAACACTTAGGAACCAAAGGGAGAAGAAGACGAAGATGGATCGGCCACCATTTGAGTCTGTTGAGAGGGGAAAGGTTCTTTCAGAACCGCAGGAATCCCAGGAGCGCCTTTCAATAAAAAACTAACCTCGGACTGCCTTGGGCAGTCTTTGGTATAGTGATCCTCATCACAAATAAGACACAGATACTTTGGTTTACACTTGGATCCTTCCTCGGGTGGAGGTTTGGAGGAGTCCTGTTTGGGTTGCTCAAATTTATTCTTCGCTTTCCCCTTTTTCTTTCCTTTCGAGGCTTTGTTCATCGTCGTGGACTGAATGGTATTGACCTCAGAAGTAGTCCCAGAATTAGAACCACCCTGAGAAGTGTTGTCATTTGAAGCATTCGATTTTTGCTTCCCAGGGTTCGAGGATGATTTCTTCGACGATGGATTTACAGAGCCAATAACCCCATCAACAGATGGCTTTGGTGGAGCTTTGGATGTACCGGGTCTTGGGGCATCAGGAAAATACTCAGATAAAGTACCTGACTGAGAATAAACTAAGTCAAGGTACTGAGCACACGCGATAGCTTGCTCTTCAGTCACACAAGCTCCCATAGCAATGTCCCGTGCAATCTTAGGGACAAAGGAAGTCGTGAACCAATTGGTGAGGAGTTGATCAGGAATCCAGAACTTGATCAACCGACGACGCCTTCTCCATTCATGTATATGATTAGAGATGTGCGTGGCCGTGTCCTGTTTGAGAGACGTAAGGAGATGCGTTCCCATATCATACCGAATGGGTATCTGAAAATGAGTGAGGAATACCATTGCTAATGAATTGAAATATTGAAAAGACGCACAGGTCAATTCAATGTACCATTTAGCAGCCAAGCCAGTGAGAGTCCTTTGGAACAGGCGAAGCCAGATTGAATCGTCAAGCCATGAATTGGACGAACATCAAAGGTGGTAAGTCATTACATGGGCTTGAGGGTCCTCTCCAGCTTTGCCGTCAAATTTGGGACAATCGCCGGGTATCTTGGTTGGAACCGGCGACCAGTGTGGGTTATGCAAGATATGATCATTGGTTAATTTAGACACATCTGGGAGTTCCAATGTTGCTAATAATGGTAGCTGAGGATTGAAGGACATCTGCGGTTGTGGATATGAGGTAGGGCCAGAGTTCCACCCAGTTGCTGGTTGCCCCCATTGACTTTGTCCGGACGGACCAGGTCTAAAGGGACCCTGTCCGTAGGGACTCTGTCCATAAGGGTTATATCCATAACCGGACGGTTGATTCTGGATCTGCCCCCCAACGCCCCATTGGTTACCATACTGACCTGCAGGAGCAACATTTGGTTGCTGGTAATTTTGATAACGAGCGACCTGCGGCTGTTGATAATTTTTATACGGGGCAAACTGAGTTTTCCCCTGGGGTTGCTGGTATCCATACGGTTGCTGGGCTCCATACTGAGCTTGGAAACCAGGCTGTGTTTGGTAAGAAGGTTGGGATTGAAACCCACCTTGCGGCTGGAGACCAGTTTGAGTCTGGGGCTGAAAACCGGGTTGAGCTTGAGAAGCAGGGACATCTGCATGCCCGGCTGAGCAAACCCAGAAGGATGTCCTTGGGAAGACTGAGGTTAGGCCATCTGGATGGAAGGTTTCCCTTGTTGAGTTGAGGATGGACCTACTTGCCCAGAAGGTTGAGCTTGATGGGTGTTAGGTTGTCCTTGTACAACCGAGGGTTGCCCTTGCGGACCAGGTGGCTGACTAGGCTGAGCAGTGGGCTGGCCTTGCTGCATGTAAGGTTGACCACCCTGCCCGGAAGGGTACCCTTGCTAGATTCTAGGTTGTCCTTGTTGCGCGTAAGGTTGTCCTGGATTCCCATGGGGTTGACCCGAGGGGTATCCCTATTGGACTCCAGGTTGTCCTTGTTGAGCGTAAGGTTGTCCCGGGTTTCTAGAGGGTTGCCCAAGATAGGTAAAAGATGGACCACCATAAGCCGAAGGTTTTCCCTGGGAGGGTTTTCCTTGTGAGCCTCCAGGTTGCCCTAGATAGGTTTGGCCATAATACTGCTGCCCATAATTAGGCTGCGTGTAGGATGGCTGACCTTGATACGATGGTCTTTGGTACGGCTGCCCTTGATCTGGACGAATTTGGCCACCACCATAACCGGTGGTACCCCAAGCGACATTCAACGGAACTGAAACCTCAACAGTGGGCTCAGCTGGCAAGGAAGTATACAAATGATGCCCTACAGGGTCATAATAAGGGCCTTGCACGCCTGGATTCTGGACAATATGCAAATATTGAGAATATGCCCCCCCTGCTGGAATGGCACTAGAAGAAGGTGGGGCACTAACAACTCTGGCTATGTGTGCTGATTGACCACTATGTACTGGACCATGGGACGTGCCGGAAACAGTAGTTACGATCGAAGATGCCATAACGACACTAGCAACCAGAGTCGAAGATGTGACGCAAACGGTCGGATGGGTCGGAACTGACGTGACAATGGTATTGTGAACTTGTGAAACAAAAGATCCCGTAGTGGGAATAATGTTATGATCCCACATGGTACCTGAAGAGGAGTTCCTAGAGCTCTATAGCGTAAAGGAACTGTAACACCGAGAGGGGTGACAGTGTAGGGCATAGATATGACCGGGGATGTGGCCGGGTTAGCAGTTTTGATACTTGACACAACAGGTGTTTCACTCGCTATAGGAGATGTGTCCTCCATATCAGAGGAAGCCATCGGGGTCGAAACACCAGTAGGAGTAGAGGGAAAGTCCTCTTCGTAAGGTTACCAAACAGGGTTCCAAAACAGATCGTGAAGCTCACGTTTTGGGGCACGAGAGCTCAACGGTTGGACACTTGGAATAATAGGAAAAGTGTCACCACAAACCGGTGTCTCAGGAGCAGCAGAAGAAGGAGACCCTTGGTAACTAGGGACAGGAGACGGGATCGATGGATCTGCCAGGATGATTGAATTCAAAAAAATCCTAGACAAGCTAACGAGGAAAGGCCCTACTCAAAACTAACGCAAACAAGATATAACAAGGTAAATGTGATCGTGGTCGAATAAATTTTAAGACATTAGGAAACAACTTGACCTTTTCATTTTTTAAGAGTCGAGAAAAGGACAAAAAGATGACTCTAATCGCCTTCGAATATTTAGTGAGCCCGAAGTGACAAATCCTCAAGTCAGCCTTTTCTTTTAAGGAGTCCGAAAAGGATCAAAAAATGACTACTCTGGAGAAACTAGGCAAGGGGTTTACCAGATAATCCGTAAAACTGCATATACACCTTAGCAATCATATGAAAACCAAGGACTTTCCATATGGTAGTCAATCTTCCCGAATGCTGTGTTGGGTGCATTACGGGCTGTAAGGCGGCAGACACGGCTTCCTGGGGATCAAGGATGATAACCTAGTGGAGTCTCCCCATATATACTCGATGGTACGTGGGAGCACAAGTCCGTACTAGACCACAGTTGAGTCACAAAAGAAGGAATCACCCAACCTTAAGTGGAAACAAAAGTGACTAGGTTTAACGACGCTGGAGCACGTCTTTAGCCTAGACCTCTAGAATGTAAGCGTTATGTTCCAATGCGTTTTTAGATTCATTCGATTTATTTTAAAGTTGATCTTGTGTTAAGTTTCGGTTTTCAGGTCCTACCGTATGTAATCTCTCAAAATTCTCTAAATGCAATCTATATGCCAAAACATGTCATTCCATTCGATGAATGCTAACTACGAGAGAGTTGAAGAGCTTTCATGCAAATGAAACGATCGCAAAGCAACAAAGAGCTTCCCTAATGCAACTAATCTAAATTAATAAACTTTTCTTTAAGATCACTAAATCACTAATCGAAATGAAAAGTTATAATTTTCATTAACCAATTCAAAGCAAAAGAGATTTTTCTTTTCGATGATGGAAAAATGCACTAAACAACTTTGAGAAATGACACAAGCAAATTCTATCCAATACAAGCATGTTCAGTTCCTCAAATCACAAATCAAACATCCAAAGAACCAAAAATATCCCAAAGACAACAATGAGCCGTGTGATCTAGGCTCAAAGTGAGACGAAGCGGAATTCAAGTGAATACGAAGCAAATCACCCAAATAATGCAACAAAATGATTGACAACTACCAAACAGGTGTAAGGGAGCAAACAAAAGGTCAACTGGAGCACAAGAATATCAAAACACCTGAGGAAGGCTCGATTCACAAGGCCATTAGATGCCCTAGGGCTAGAAATGCGAAATCGATAGAAAAAAGCAAACACCCAAAGGGTAACGATCAAAGCCAGTCAAATCACACTCCAACACACTCAAGTAGTATGAAAAAGGTACTTAGGACAAAACCCAAGCTCAAAAAGTTCACAACCAAGCAAACTTCAAAAGTTTACAGGCCTGGCGCGACTGTCAGGCTGCAACAAGCGCCTTTCAGGAATTGGCGCGGGTTGTAAATGTGCAACTTGCGCCAACAGGTGCGACTGTCACGCTATAAACTAGCGCCAGCCGAGTTTGCTATGGAAAACTAAAAACGAAAGAGCCAAGGCCAAACCAGCGACACCTAAGTACACCAAAAGGCAAGAAGCAACACAGGAATTCAACCCAGAAAGCTAATCAAGTAGGAGAAACCAAGGGAATAACCAAGAAACAAGGCAAGTTCCAATCCGTTCAATTTGTAAACCAAACTGGAGATGGAATGAAGTAGCGTTGATCTACTTCGCTAATGCAAAGCAATAGAATTTCGAGGGCTATCTGGCGAGACTTCAGGCTCCGTCTAAAGTTTACAAATCAAACAACAAGACAAGATAAAAAAACAAGGCAAAAGCCAACTCCCCAGCGGAGTCGCCAAATTGTTGTACAGGTAAATCCCCTCTGCGAACAGAGGCAATCCCACTAGCCTAAATGGGGTCTAGCAACAATCAAACAATGCTAACACGCAGGTTCCTAATTGCAAAGTAAAGACCGATGATGAGGGCCTACCTCGAATCCAATGCTAGTATTCATAGAAGAGTCGTCGCTCCCGTTCTTTCACTTCAGATGGTCACAATCCTCATGATCCTCATGAACAGATACTTGCACATGCAAAGAACAAGACAAATACAAGCATAAAATCCAAGAAATGCAACTATGTATCAGTCAGAAAGGATACAACTCAAACATCATTATAAAGACAATAAGAGTGGAACCATAATGATAGTCGTCTATTATTATTGATAAACAAAAGAGAATACAACCAAGTTCTGACGTCAAATCCTCCTTTGGCTGGGTGATCAGCAACACATGCCTTGCAAAGCTTGTAGGGGATGGGGAAAAAGCCTCTCTCCTTGGTTACTTGGACATGGATCTCCTCCTTAAAGATATAGCCTTATGGGGATGAACAAGGCCACTTGTAGCATGAGCTTAGCAATTCACAGACTTTGGGACTTAGAATTTGGAGCTTGGAGAATAGAATTACTAACTAGCTTGTCAAAGGCAAAAGGACAAGCTTATATAGAGAGAGGAGAAGGAGATAAGATCACCCACAAGATTCATGGGATTGTCCTTATCATTAGGAAGCTTCCATGAGAGGTGGAAAACTACTTCCCTCCTTTGGAGATTCGAAGCCCAACTGAACTAACTCAAACTGGAATCAGTTCATGAATAGGTTAGGAAGAACCTTCGCAAGTTGGTTTGTTAAAAACTTTACCCAACTGGGTTTGCACTAGTGCGACTCTGATATAGAGCGCCAGCTGGCGCGCCCTGTTTGGAGGATTTCCCCCATTAGCGCGAGTGATACACTGTAGAACAACGCCAATGGAAAAAGGGCTATATTTATGGGTATTTTGCAGAAGGTGTCTTCAGGGCATATGAAGTACATACTCAAGGGGATACAATGCAGGTTTTTTCAGGTTATGTCACTCCTCACAGGTCCTGGAATAGGTCCTCCAATGTGCGGGAGAAGGGATAACAGGGACGGTGACAAAATACTGTGTAACACAAACAAAACCCTAACTGTCAGTCCAAGCGAACTGTAACTCTCGGTCGTTTAATAGAGCCCTTCAAGCCCAAAGCAATCAGTTTACATAAGGAACAAATTTAAATGTTCGAACCATGATGGGGACGAAGATATCAGAGGACCACTTATAACTCGATACTCGATTTGTAAATAGGAACATCGACTAAAACTTTTGTGCGATCATGAAAATAAGGATATAAGAATATTGATATGAAACTTTTGTGTGATTGTATCTCCTCTATACAAGACTCTTCCTTGTGCAAACTGAGGAGATATCCATGCAACGACAAACATAACTGAAACAAAGTCTAACCTGTGCAAAAATATATAAAATGGAGACAACACAACCAATTAAAATGTGCATAAGAAATCCACTTGAGTTCATTTTGAGCTATGCCACGTTGTGCATATACATATTTTCTGGGCATATACTATCTTATCACTGGATCTTGGATCTTTAACATCACGACAGGTCCCTTTCCCTCCGATCTACAACATGTAGGAACATTGCAATATACTCAGAATCCTGTAACAAGAAGTATCCTCATTGTTTAGATTTGCACTAGAACTAAAAAATTTTCTTAGACAAAGAGTCTTTTTGGCCTCCTTATCCTTCTCGGGTCCGCTAACCTTATTCAAGATCTACTTCTCAGCTTGGTGTCAAAATGCCACTTGCGTGTCTTTATTTATAGTATTTTTCAATGTGATTTCATAGGGTTTTCCTCACATTCCATTTAAACTTTGTCTGGACCAATCTCTCTCTTCAATGGAGTAAATACCAATGTATTTCAAAAATTATTTTCTCTTCAAGCATGAAGAGCTATGGGAAAACCACCTATCATTGAAAGAGTCTCGGTGAGTATTATGAAATGGTATAATTCATTGATTCTCTCCACCAAAACCTTGATTTACTTTAAGGGCTGCTTCTAGCTTACATTTGAACATTGAGGGGTTGAAGTCCTTTAGCACCACCTCAACTGAACTAAGGGCTTCTCTCGCTTTGACATCAATTACAAACCTTTGTTAAAAATACTTGGCTTGATATTAATGATGAACCTGTCAACAAAACTGTCCAACATAAATAACTGCCTCATGCATATTTCAATTACCTTCAATTACTAAATTTCTCTCCTGCAGATTGTGATTGCCTTTCATGGAAGGATAAGTTGAGAAAATTCCTAATTTTGGTCACCAAAAGCAAACATAATTATCTCTCATGATCTCCACCCAATATCAGCAATCAAACTAGTATAAGTTATAGATTGGTTTGACATTGAGTTGGTGAAATGTCCCACGATACTCTGTGCAAAGGCTTTAATGTTTGATGTCCCATGATACTTTGTGCAAAGGATTTAATGTTTGTGGTTATGCTTGGGAGGATCCTTGGCCATGTCGTGATCCATGAGTGCTTGGTGGGATGATTTCCATTTTCTCTCCCACTTGATGTGTGTTGGTCACCCCATCTGGGGGTCTTTGATTTGCATTATATTGATATATCTTTCAACATTTTTTTTTGAAAATAGTAGGTAAATTAGTTCATTAAGAACTCGTAAGAATTCAAATTCAGATGTTGAGATGAAGGAAATTGACAAAGTCAACCTGCAAAGGGTTAGACACTAAATTTTTTTATTTCATAAACTCTTTCTTTCTTGGTTTAAGAATGATGTTTCATAAACTATTTTTTGAAAATAGTAGGTAAATTAGTTCATTAAAAACTTGTAAGGATTCAAATTCAGATTTTGAGATGAAAGAAATTGACAAAGTCAACATGCAAATTGTTGGACATTAAAATTTTGTATTTCATAAACTCTTTCTTTCTTGATTTAAGAATGAGCATAAAATGGTATGCATTTTGGATTGTTTGTTGTCACCTTTTTTGGACCACGGATTGCATGTTGGCCTTCTTTTATAGCTTTATGAAAACTTCCAATGTGAGCATTGTGGGATGGATTTCCTAATGCCGTGAATTTAATAAGAGGTTGACATGCAACTAATCTTTTTTATACCTATGCTTATTGTTGTTCCTATGAAAATTTTGAATAGAGAGAGAGGGTGATTCGATTATGAGTGAAGACCTCACTCTCATATGTTTTGATGAAACATAGTGATTTGTAGAGGTTCTTGGTATTTGGGTCCATTTCATAGTTGATAGAATGAATATTGTTCCTTTTTTTATTGTTGTTCATATGTAACTTAAATAGAAGTGGGTCTATTATAGTAAGTAGGAGACACTTTGCTATCACATATTTTGATGATACATACTGATTTGCAGAGGTTCTTGGTCTTTGGCTCCATTTGAAATTGCAAAAGTGAATATTTTTCTTTAGTTTGAAAGTAGTTTCTAATAATTGTCTTTTTTGTTGTGCTTGAAGAATGATGTCATCTATGAGCTTAAAGCAAAATATTTTTTTGGTTGTAGGGTATCCCTTCTTTTGGCTGGAGATTGCATATTAACTTTATTTTCCTCAATGTTGGGATTTTCAATATCACGTGAATGCAATGGGAGGTTCCTTGCAACTAATATTGATGTTTCCAATGTTCAATATTGTTCTTATATAAACTTGACAAGAGGCAAGGTGATTTTGGCAAGTAGTGGACATTTCATTCTCATAACCTTGAAGGATATGTAATGTATTATAGATGTTTTTGGGCACTTGGGGGTCAAAAGTCCATTCCATTGCAAAAGTGAATTTATTTCATTATTTTGCAAGTGGGTTCTAATATTGGTTCAATGAAAACATTTTTTTTTTAAAATCAAATGGATTTGGGATTTAACCCATATATTTTTATTTTGTATCCTCCACCAAAAAATGAGGAGTAAGCTTGAAAAATAAATGCATTAGGGGAATTTTGAAGTCTAAAATGGGCCTCCTAAGAAAAATGTACAACCAAAATAAACTTTATAAGAACTAATAGGATTGAAGATGATGATGTCAGCCATGGGGGATGATTCACCATTTTTGGGTAAAAAAGTAAAAAGATTAAAAAATAATAAAATAATAAAACTATTTTTCAACTTGTATTTTAACTTATCTCCCTAAGGTTTTACTTAAATTTCGAGCGAGATTACTCGTTGGATGTAAAATTTAATTCCTCATCCAAGGAGTACCCATGTTGCATACTTTCGATGGACCCTGCTACACAAAAAAGAGAAATATATGAAAAGCATGATTGCAATCATGTTTTTCATGTATTTTTCATTTTTCATGTATGCAACATAGATATTCTTTTGATGAGGAATCAAATTTTGTATCCAATGAGTGTTTCCGCTCGAAATTTGAGTAAACCCATAAGGAGATAAGTTGAAAATACGAGTTGAAAACATAGTTTTTCTTTTTTCCCTCTATAATTTGATGATGTAATGTAATCTTATTTTATTATTTCCACTATTATTTTATAATTTCCTTAGGAGACCCATTTTAGACCTCAAAATTCCCCTAATGAAGGTAGAAATAACTAATTGTATTGGTTATATAGTGTAGTGTCCCTTCTTGGTGAGATAACTTTGATGACACTTGGAGAGGGATTTTTATGTAGAGATATAAAGATTATGCATGGTAGACTTAGGTATATGTTTGCATGCTATAGACCTGGTTTAGGTCACATGGTTGCTACATGCTTATGATAAAGACTGATTTTTGTTAGTGCATATTATCGATGTTTTCTCTTTTGGTATCCTAGTTTTGACATGGGTGTATGTCATGGATGGTGATCAAAGATTGAGACACATAAAACCATGGATGATCATGGTTATGTGGAACATATGTTCAATTATGATTTATGGATGATAATGATTTGTATGATTATATATGCTTAATCTTGTACTAAGCAGGATGTGGCAGGGGACTTGGTCATCGCCAACAAGGATGCTCAAGTTATAAATGACTGCGGAAGTCATTTATCCAAAACCAAAATGACTATGGAAGTCATGCACAATCCTGGTAAAATGTGAATAAGTTAATTATGAAATTCATTTGATTCCTTTGATCTATGAGATTGTGATGTGTGCAAGTCTTGGAACAAGACATTACCAATGAACCATCAGATGGGTATGAGCTCAAAATCAGTACCTTAAGGTGAAGCACGAAGTTTCAAGGAAGAGTAGATGAGAAGCCATGGAAATTAGGGCGTGGAGTCTTAAATACATGAAATATAAAGACATGGAGTCTTTGATCTATAATAAAATTTTTAGGGCACGAAGTCCTGAATATTTAAAAAGATTAAGGTGTGGAATATTGGATCTTTAGAGTAGATCAGGGTGCAGAGTCCTCAATCTACTAAGGCACGAATATGCATGAAATAGGGGTGCAAAATCCCTACTCTGGAAGAAAAATACCACTCATGGGCAACTCAGGGATGAATTTCCTTAATAAAAGATCATTTCTGACAATTCTGGAGTGACTTTATAAAAATAGAAAGTCATGTCCAACATTTCAAATATGAATTTCCAAAAATAGTAAATCAAGTTGCATAATTTGGTAATCAAGCATAGTTGAAGGAAAATAACTTAACTTATCATTAATCGATCCTAATAGTTCAATCTCGACTTCAAAAGGGAATTATAAGTCACCTTCATCTCCTTAATGACTTCACACCTCTCTCTTTGATGATTCACATGGCTTTATGTAATTCTCTATCTCTTTTAATAATACATTACACTCTCTTTTATGCACTCATAAAAGAATGACATATTCCTCTTACACTCATTAAAGACATGTCATAAAATATTCCTCTTACGCTCTCTTTAATGCATATGTCACACTCTCCTTAACTAAGGAATGCATACCTCTCCTTAATGGCATGAGTTACACTCCTCTAAATGGAATACAACGCATGCATATTACTCCTCCTTTATGAAAAAAATTGGTTTCTCCTCCTATATATATGTCTCATGTCTTCTCACTTGGGGTAGAAGGAGGTGCATTGTAATACCAAGAGTTGGAGAGACTTGAAGAGGACTGTGAGAGGGAGAGTCTTGGAGAGTAGCCAAATGTTGTCGAAATGAATATGAAATTACTAAACTTAATTACTAAGTAGTTTTACCTGGTGGAGTTATCCATGAGTGGTATTGAGAGGAAGTGAAACTTATCTTCCTCAACTTGCCTTGTATATCTTTCTACTGCTATATTTTGGTATTTCTTATGAGATTTTATAGCTCAGGGGTTCCACGGGGGATAATTTCTCCCCAGATATGGTTGGGTGGAAAACCATATGGTTCATAATGAGTTGGTAAGGATATTAGAGTTGGAGCATACTCTTATTGGAGCCGGAGCGAATTCCCATGCTTTTGGAATTGTATAAATACACTGCCAAGTATGTTCATAAGAATTCTTGTAATTTTAGTTTATTATTAGTTTAAAAGTGTTGTAGAACTTTCAATTCATTGGAAATTGATACTTGTGAATGCTTATGAGATATTTACAGAGTTAATTAGAGCTAACCAATAATGAATGACAATTGTAGTTGAGAATGTACATACATGGGGATTAAAACAAGAATGTGTTGCCAAAGTTTATAAGTTATTTTTATAATGAATTTTTCTCCATAGCAGGTTGCCATGAGTTGACGAAAATACCATATTAGCATAAATTTGGGTTTTATTTCTCCATGTACAATTGTAGATTAAGTTTTCACACTAAGTGTTTGAAAAAAGTAAAAAATGAGATAGTAGAAATTTATGTTGTTGTTGTTTTAAGAAATCACATCCCTGGGAATTTATGTTGCGTTTCCTCTCAATATCAGGGGGTATCTGTGCCTTACATACCTGTAAACCCCCATTTTATTCTAAAACAACACTTCTCAGAATCCAAATTGTAAATCTGGGCGAATTGGAAGATTACTGCTACCAACTGTGTGTGTCAGTTGTCGAGTTCTAGGTGAAGGATTAAGATGATTTAGCTTCTATTTTAATATGCCAATATTTGAAGTTTTAATTTAGGAATTTTATGAGTTAAATAGGTTGAGTAAAAATCTTATATTCATGTTGCTAATGGTTGTCAAAATTGTCTTAAGAGATGATGGTCACCAAGTGTTTGAAAAAATGCCTCAATGACTGTATATTGTATGCTTGCAAACTGTTTGTCAAAAAGCCTCAATGGCTATAGCTTTTATGCACATAAATTCTTAGGGTAAATGTCTCATTGAATATAGCTTTAATGTACTAGAAACTGATGAATAAATTATTCAATGGATGTAGCTTCCTATGTCTGCAAGTTTTTTT
Source organism: Pinus taeda (assembly GCA_000404065.3). Classification (NCBI taxonomy): domain Eukaryota; kingdom Viridiplantae; phylum Streptophyta; class Pinopsida; order Pinales; family Pinaceae; genus Pinus; species Pinus taeda. Next base: position 213,870 of record APFE031210833.1, on the reverse strand, counting down.
TTGTATAAATGTGAAAATGAATTTTAATAAAATTGTTGAAGTGTGAATAGATCAACAGGACAATGTTACTTTTATCACATAAATTAATCATAAAAAAAGGTGTCGTTGGAAACAAGTTTACAATGAAAAATTCTGTAGGATTTATTTACTTGTGCAAATGAGAATAATACGTTCATCTGAGCTACATGTATTCAGGGGTGCAGCCTTATGCTTTAGTGACTATAGCAAACAAATATTTCTACCCGATTTTGGCAGGTTCATTTTTTTATTTGGCACTTTTTAAAGAGTAATATGCTTCTAAATTGGTAATAGTAGTTGCTCTTGCTGCAACATTCATTACACAATTCTCAAGATTGAAGCATTGCATTCATAATTGCGGTTGAGAATTTTTAATTGATGAATTTGGGAATGTTATTGGGTCAATATATTTTGTGATTCCATTTCATAAACACATCATATTTATTATATTTACTGATGAAGAGAGGCATATTATTCCCTCATTTACCTTGCTATAGATAAGTTAATACTCATTCACCTGTATGTGATTTTTGTAATAAATAATGATACTTTTGTGGTTATGACATCAAGAGTCAATAAGTGGAGCTTATTTAGCCTAATATAGGAAATCAAATAGGTTGATTTAGCTTAATGTCTACACATGGAATTAGTTTGGAAATTATTTCCAGTCTTAGAGCTCATGTATAAGTATGAAAAGAACACATGCTATCATCAAACTTAAGAGGAAATGTGTTTTGGAATTGATTTTAAGGGAAAGTTATCCCTGACTTCCTATGTTATATTCTTATATTAAAATAGATGAAGGAACATGATTACATGATAACAAAGTTAGTAGTGTTACTTTTTTTTTTTTTTTGAGTATTAGTGATTAATGTGACCTCTACTTCTCTATATTATTGATGGTTAGTTGTTATGAAACCAGCTCACAAAAAGATAGAAAAGATAGATCAACGCCTTAGAATTCAGCCTCTTCGAGGGGGCAACCTCCTTTACATTACACAAATGAATGATTCTTTGATGATTCAAATGACAAAACCTCCTTTTTATATATAGGAATCTGAGGAGTCACAATATAACCCATCCAACCTAACAATAATAATATAAAGGCACAAAAATATCAATAGAGGGATTCTATGGGGCACAATAATAACAATATGGGGACAATAGGGGCATAACAATATTAATAAGGGATACAACTACAATAGTAATGGGGTAATCAATACTATTTGTTATAGACATATTTAGGCACTGCAACCCCAATCACATATATCCATAAACAAAGGGCTTCTGTGTCCCTAAAAGTGTTGTTTCATACCCTAAAGGAGCAATGTTAGCGGATTACATCATCTCCCAAAAGTTCTCCATAAAAAACTGCTCAGAACTGGTCAAAAATGGACCATACAAACTGCTCAGTGCTAAGGGTGCGATGCATCTCACCTGCCACATGCAAAAAGTGCGATGCATACTGAAAATCCCTTCTGTGGGGTGCGATGAAAGAAAACAGACAAATGGCAGAAGTAGTTGGCTAGGTGGAAACCCAGAGAATCTTCTAGAAACTTCCATTTGACACTTTCCTCTCTGAATTCGCCCAGGGATGAGTAAGAGATCATGAATCTCCAAGTGGAACCAAGAAATATCAGAGAGAGGACACTAATCAAAATCTCGGAAGTTGACTCACGCACCTGCAAACATCTATATAAGGATCCCTCATCCCAGAGATCGAAAGGGTGGAATCTTGTATTTTGTAAGGAAGTGCTGTTGGTTTCTTTGTGGAGCATCATAGTGTTGGGTGATCTAAGATTTTCATGAGGTGAAGAAGGGCTTTCATGCTGGCAGGATGATGCTGGGTCAGATCAATGGGTTGTAATCCTCTCTTCTACTCTTTCTATCAATAAAGCCATTTGAGTTTTCCTCCACATTCTTGTATTTCTGAGTTGATATATGCATTTGTGTGGTCAATATATATCTGATCCTATATTTCTTATGATTGTAGATCTCTATGCTTTGATGGTATTATGCTGCTTTGACTCTACAGGTGTTCTTTGAAGCGGGACAAGCGAGAAAGGAGCAACAAAGATCTATCCAAGGGGAGAGGAAATAAGCAAGGAGCCAAGCAAAAGACTGAGGTTTGTACTCTCTGCTTCTCTCTCATCTACTTCTCATAAAGGAAAACACAAGTGACTTTAGTTTGTTTGTTTCTAAGATAGCTACCCATCTTGGTGGGATTAACAGCTCTGAATGGACACTAGATTTATCGATAACAAAATGGCGACTCCACTGGGGAGAGAATAGCTTGTTTGCTTGTTTATATTTGTTTGCTTTATAAACTACAAACGGAGCCTAAAGTTAAGCCAGCTAGCCTTCGAACTGCATTTGCTATGCAAGTGCAAAGTAGATGAATGTTGCTTTAGTCCATCTCTGGGTTTTGTTTATAAACTGAACAATTGATTTGAAAACATCCTAATTGCCCTGGTGGTGGCTCAAATAACCTCATTAGATCAGCCCCTATGATTTGTATTTACTGACTATCATTAGCTCAGCCTAAATCCCTGAACTAAGCTGCAAACTGTGACAAAAAACCAAGTTAAAGTCTCGTCCCTGGACCATCGTACTATCTCCTTTTGACAGTTTGGATGCATCGCACCTCCCGTGTGTAGTAGGTGAGATGCGTCCCTGTTTCCTTGTGTTATAGGTTTGATGATCAGATAAGACTATTTTTGCCTCCAGATTTTGGTTTTTTATTCACTCTCTTCAGCTTTATTAAGGAGTTTTGCTATCTGTGATCAGTATACCGCTGTTGAAACTCCCTTCCTTTCCATTATTCAACCTCCATTGTACAAAGAATTGTGAATGTTTTTTTTTTTTATGTATTTTTCGCCATTTACAGTTCTCATTTACAAAGAAGTAGCTTAATCAAAATGTAGTCTTTTGATTTTGAAGTGTCACAAGTGTCATTTTCAGTCAAAGAAAAGAATCCTACTCCTATTGATGGTCGATTACACTGTTACTCTTGTATTTGATTTGAATTAATAGTATTTCAAGTGTCGAAAGCAGTTTTATATTCAAAATCGCAAAGTGTCATCCTTGTCTTCCTTTCGTATTTTGAAGAGAAAATTGTTAGTACCGTCACTTTGAAAGAAAAGATAATTCAGATTTGTACTTAGCATTCTTTCTGTAATTCGCACATTAAGAAAGTGGAAAACAAATACACGCATGTGCATTTGCATTTATACTGCTTGTTGATTTTGATTTAGGACAATGCATCTAGTGTGTGCTCTCTGCTCTATGTTGAAAGAATCTCTCTTCTCTTTCCTTAGTAGCTAGGATTTTCATTGCAAAAAGAAGAGTAAACGACTATTTATCATCTTAGATTGCATACTTAGGAATTGTATATCTACATCGCGCGGTGAACCTTAAAGGAAAACTTCTTAAGAAAGATCAAATGTAAAATAAATTCAATGAACATAAAAATGCTTTGGAACCTAACGCACAACATTTAGAAGTCTAGGCTAGAGATGTATTCTGGCGTCATAAAGCCTGGTAACTATCGCTTTCATCGTAGGTTGGGTGATTCCTCCGCTTTGAGATGAAAAGTGCCAGTACGGATTTGTGCTCCCACATACCGTCGAGTATATATTGGGAGACCACAATAGGCTATATCCTTTATCCTTAGGAAGCCATGTCTACCACCCTATCGATTGCAATGTACTAAACACAACGTTCAGGAAGATTGACTACCGTACCATAAAAAGTATTCTGCAGTTTTGCGATTGGTTTGGTAATTCCTCTGTCTAGACTTCCAGAGTAGTCTCTTTCGTTCCTTTTCAGACTCCTTAAAAGAAAAGGTCCATCTGAGAACTTGTCACTTGAGTCTCATTAAAAATCGAAGGTGACTAGAGACATATTTAGATTTTTCTCGACTCTTAAAAACTAAAAAAGCAAGTTGTGTCAAAGCGTCATAAAATTTATTTTAATCAGAATAACGTCATTGTTCCCTCGTTGATCTTAGGTTGAGAAAATGGAGTCCACCAACCAAGGATTTCCCCTTGGGGGAAATCCTAGTCCTTTCTCCTCTTGGGAGGATGTTGGTGCACCTCATATGGCCACATTGTCCCTTCCAGGACTGACGATTGGCCTGTCAATATGGCTCTTCTCGACCTCTGTCATTCAAAGCACCATGATTCCTGAGTAATAAAATCAACAACTAGATGATACTAGAGTTACCCCCAACCTTCTACTTCATTTGTTTCTCCCTCTCCTTCTTCCTCTTCGCTTGGTGAAACTAGTAAAACTAAAAACCAAGTAAATGAGAAGAAGAAGAAAGGGAATGAGAAGAAGAAGAAGGAGCCAACATCAAAAAGGGGAAACCATACATCGTCTAGTGAAAATCCACACACTACACCGTCCAAACCTAAATCTCCATGTGTCATTTGCAAAGGGGACCACTATCATCGAGATTGTCCTTGTATCCCATGGATCTTAAGGGACTGGTCTCCCCGCTTGCACAATCCGGTGTCCTCAACCTCTAACGATCATGTTGAGAGTACACCATCAACTAGTGAAAACGAAGTCAATGGATTGAAAGGAAGATGTAAATTTCCTTGTAAACTGTGTGAAGGCAATCATGCCATCCACTGTTGTCCCTTCCTAGACGGAGCTAAAAGAGTCTTGGATAACCATCCTGCTTCACTGCTACGACTTCCTCCTGGATACAAGAAACTCTTGCCGAGTCCATCGCTAGTTGAAAATATCACTGAAATACCTTTGTGGTCAGTCGAAGCATCTATCATTGAAGATAAACCCCCTAAGTCCACATCGGGCCAAAGTCAACAGGTCGAGACGGCAGTCAACCCAGTCTTGTCTTCAGAAGGTCCACCTTCAGATGATACAATCACCAAGGAGAATGAGAACGACACCGTTCAAATTCTCTTCGTAAACATAGAATTCGATGAACATGGGGGCAATCTACCCGTTCCTTTACCACAGGAAGGAAGTTCATCGGAGACGTATCTGGCCGTTTATTCGGTCCCACCTCCAAGCAACCTAGTCATTTCCTTCGATTGGAATCTACTAGGCAGACCCCGTCTACCATCTAATGTACCATTCCGAATCATAGTACAAGCTTACAAAATGGTCATGGTCGGTACTATCATAGATGAAGGGGCTTCTGTGAGCATCCTTTCCTCAACTGCTTGGAAAGCGCTTGGTTCGCCATCGCTTCTACCTGAGATGCAAAATCTGACAGGCTTCGACAAAGGAACCAGTCGACTGTTAGGGATCCTTCCAAATTTTCCTATAACTTTGAGAAGGAAAACCATTTATCTAAATTCAATGGTAGTATAAGGACCTTTATATTACAACCTACTCCTTGGGCATGACTACATTTATAGCATGGGAGCTATTGTTTCCTCATTTTTTCGAGTAATGTGTTTTCTGCATGAAGGCAGAGTGGTCTAGTGTTATGAAACCAACTCAAGAAAAGATAGAAAAGATAGATAAACGCCTTAGAATTAAGCCTCTTCGAGGGGGCAACCTCCTTTACATTACATAAATGAACAATTCTTGGATGATTCAAATGAAAAGACCTCCTTTCTATATATAGGAGTCTAAGGGGTCATAACAGAATCAGAGCCTACATAACAATAATAATGTAAGGGCACAATAATAACAATAGTGGGCTTATATGGGGCACAATAGTAACAATATGGGCATTGCATGGGTACATCAATATAATAAGTGGGTTGTACTAATAACAATAAGGGGTTACACTAGTAGTATAGGGGTCTAACAGTATCTTAAGCAGATATTGAAGAAATATGGCATGAAAGATGCAAAACCAGTATGTACCCCCATGATCACAGGATGCAGCCTCAGTGCAAATGATGAATCAGCAGCAGTGTATCAACCAACCTACAGGTCTATGATTGGAAGTCTACTCTATTTGACAGGTACTCGACCAGACATCATGCATGCAGTGGCAATAGTTGGGAGATTTCAGGCAAATCCAAAGGAAACTCATCTTCAAGCAGTGAAGAGAATTTTCAAGTACCTTCAAGGGACTCAAAACTATGGCTTATGGTATCCTAGAGATACAGATCTCACACTTCATGCTTATACAGATGCATATTGGGCCGGAAGCGTGGATGACAGGAAGAGCAAAAGTGGTGGAGCATTCTTTATGGGTTCCAGATTAGTATCTTGGTTCAGCAAGAAACAGAGTTCGATTGCTTTATCTACAGCTGAAGCAGAATATGTGGCTGCTGCATCTTGTTGTACCCAACTTCTATGGATGATGCAGACTTTGCAGGATTTTCAAATCACTTGTACACCACCTATCCCCATCTTATGTGATAATACAAGTGCAATCAGCATTTCAAAGAACCCGGTCATGCATTCAAAGACCAAGCACATACTGATCAAGTATCACATTCTCTAGGAACAAGTGTTGGAACAAAAGGTTAAATTGGAGTATGTTCCTTCTAGGGAACAAGTAGCTGATATTCTCACCAAACCACTGCCCAGGGAAACTTTTGAATATCTCAGACAGAAGCTGGGAGTAGTTGATGTATCATCTTGCTGTTGAATCTTGTCTGTTTCAGAGAAAATGGTGTACGCGTGTTGGATGAGGAGGATCCGCATACATACGCTGGTTTTTGTAGAGAAAGTCGCGTATATGGAGGTTTGATGGATATCAGAAGGAACAGGCTCTGGTTGAAGATATTCTGATGTGGGTTTGACAAAGACCATCCGGCACAGGTTCAGGGGGAGCAGATAATATTCTAATAATGTATTGTTGGCATTATCTTAGAAGCTTTGGTTCATAGCTGTTGTTGATTTCAAGTGGAACAAAGGTAGAGGGAGAACAAAAGGAAATCTTGGTTCCTGATCTGAATGGTGATTGACAGTTGCTGCTACTGTCAGCGTTGATGACTTTCATAAGTCTTGTTTCATCTCTATGTCATGTATCTTTTTCTTTTATAGTGTTAAGGTCATGTAACGACCTATATTGGTTTCCCCACTATTCCTAGGATGAAGATGTAATATATTTGATCATCATATGTAATATTATGATGTATTCCCACTTGGTTGGATGGATGATCCCCACTTGGTTGGGTGATGGATGTATGTATTAAGTCTTTTGGTGATAGGAAGGTCTTGTATGATGCATAAGTCTTGGTTCTTCTTGAAGAACATGTTTTTGCCGATTTTGCCTATAGTCAGGGGGAGCATGGTCAGCACAGCAGGACAGGGATTTCAGCATGTACTCAGGGGGAGCACAACCCTTTGCCCTTGATGACAAAGGGGGAGAATGATCTTGGTGTTGCCATCAAGTCCAAAGGGGGAGATTGTTGGCATTATGGCACAGGTTTTGTGCTATGGCACATGTGTTGTCCTTGATGGCAACTCTCTTTAGTAACAGATCTCAGTTCAGGCCTTCAAAATGAAAGAAAAGCCATATACGTAGGTTCATCTAGACGAAGACGCGTATACATGCAGGTTATATGTTACAAAAGCGCGTATATGTTGAGGATCATACTTTTGGTCCATGGTAGTTAGTCCTTGGAATTTGAACCTATGTTTTGGACCATGGCGTCTCGTCAGATGTGTTGATTCCTAGTTTTTGTGTTCATGGTATTGAAATGTTATGGTTTTGGACCATGGTATTGTGGAAGGCCTAAGACTATAAAAGAGGAAGGAGATCTTGTGGCAAGGGATCATCTGAATTATTATTGAAGGTCTGATAAAGTGCAAGAGCTGGCATATTGGTATTTGGGTGATCTGGATCTGAATGAAGGAGGAACCTTAGCGCAAAAGGAAGGATAAATTCTATTCATGGGTCATAATCTTTAAGCTTGAATGATAGTATTTGCTAGATGTGGCGCTTGCTTGATCTACAAGTCTGATAATCTGGGTTAATTAGTGATTGAATATCTGAAAAGGTGAATTATCCCTTATAGATTTGTACACAGGTTCAGTGAAGCGAAGGCGCGTATACACGCAGGTTCAGTGAAGTTAGAACGCGTATACGCAGGTTGTTCCATGTGCAGAGGCGTATGCACACATGTTTCAGGCTGATAAAATAGCGTATATGTTTTAAACTAAGATCTTGCTGCTTCTGTTTATTACTGCTGTGTTCTGGGTTCTGTTTTCTGGTATGTGGTTCTGGTACTGTGTTTTGGGTACAGCTGTCAGAGAGATATCTACTTGATTCAGATCTAATTGGTGGAAAGGAGATTTGTTGATAGAGAAATTCTTGATGATTGATTGATGTTCATGGATCCAGTCTGAAAATATATGAAACGTGGTCCCTGGGAGAAAGAGAAGGCTGTAGCCTTCTGTAGGCCAGCACCTACGTACTAGTATCTTGGCTAGTGCAAGAGTTAAGGGGGTTGTAGCTCCCTTCCAGGAGAGTCTGGAAAATGAGAGAGGGTTGTAGCTTTCTGCAGGTTGCAGCCTGCGTACTGGTAAAGGACTGCATCAGTACAATTGTAAAAAGAAAATTCTAATTAAAGAAAAGATAGAGACGAATTGCAGTAAGTAGTTTTCACCCACATTGGGTTTCCACCTTATATCTTGTGTTCTTGTGTGTGATTGTCTTTCTGCTCTGTTTCACTGTCTCTGGTTACTAGTTATTTCATTCTGCATCACTAATTAACAATTATCATCAGAAACTTTAAGTAAATTAAAAGGTTTCCCTGTATACGCGTGTTTCCTTCTGCATAGTTGCGTATATACGCGGGTTTAACTAACTGAAGTAGCGTATAGAATTTGTTTTGAAAATGGAATATTTGACTTGATAATACTAATTCACCCCCCCTCTTAGTATTATTTCCAACACCTTTTATAAAGAAATTATGCTAAGTCTTCAGTATTTCCTCTGTGACATGGTTTCTTCAAAGGGTTCCGGTCTCTTGTCTTTCGCTTCCACTGTTTTGCTTCCACTGAACTGGACTCCTTCGTGAATTCTTGCTTCTTAACTCCTCTCCAAAGCTAATTCTTATCTTCACTTGGATTCAATGATTCCTCATGATTCCTCTGGTCCATATTACGCCTCTTTGTACTTTAGAACTCTGCCTGCAATTCATTACAGAACCTACGAGTTCATAATTTATGTGTAAACCAATCATTGATTATCTGTTCACATATTTGCACAGTTCCAAGATGAATCTATGTATATTAACATGAACAATTTATTACAATTGAGATTCTCATTTCTTGCACAGCCCTGATTCTCAACACTTGTGGCCTCCTACTTTGCTCATGGGCTTACATATGCTTATATGGAAACTTGGATTGGATTACTGATCCCACCCTTTCTTTAAATCACTTACTAAATCCCTAAAGCTCTACATGCATGCATATATATGTGGCAGACTTTATCCAATCTAGGTTTTGTCTCTTTTAAAACAGAAAAGTCTCCTTATGAGCTCGATGGTCCACATCTATTCTTTTATGCCTAAAAGCCGTCCCTTGCTCCTAGGATCATGGAACTACTGATGTTCTTATTTATTTATTTTCATAGCATCTAATTAAATCACACTTAAAGGCCTAAATATTACTTTGACTTGGAACTTAGGAAACTAATTCCGAAAATGCATGACACCCTATGTCTACTATTTACAATGATTTTCCTTGGGCTGAATGCTCCTGCATCAGACACCCAAAGTAGAAAATATTCATGATCTCTTGATCATGTGTCTTCTAGTATTGTCTTCCTGGATCCCATACTTTGTTTTGTAACTGTTCAAACGCTCTGCTTCCTTGTTGCTATTGTACTTTTGTTGTCTTTTGTTCTATCTTCTTCTTTATGTCAATCAGATTCAAGTTCTGATTGATCTTGCTTGTTGCTGCTACCATTTTCCTCCATCTGAATTACTTCATCATCTGCTGCGAGTTTTCTTCAATTTCTATGTCCAACATATCTTTGGGTTGATCCATCTTCTGCTTCATATTTCTTTGTTCCAGGTTGTTGATGTTGTCTTCTATACTAACTCTTGCTTGGATTGTTGCCATTTTTTCTTTACTTGCTTCATCCTTTGGTTTACTTGTTGCCTCCCTATCATCCTTACCCTATCTTATGACTGAATCATGAATTTTCAACATTCTTTCCAGCAAATTAACTTCTCCGCTCCATGGATTGAATTCTTCCACAAAATTCTCTTCTTTCACCTTTATTTGGCTGTTCACTTGTGCGAAATATCCTCCAACAATTGTAACAAAACCTGCACACTCAAACCACTTGTTAAAATTAAAAACATAAGATTATTGTGCCTTATCTTCCTTTGCCAACAATTTAGTTTGCTGCTCTGTTGTCTCCTTCTCTTCCGTCAGCACATCTTTATGCTGTTTTGAATTCTCAAAAGAATTCATGAGATTGCCTATTAGTCTCTCTTCCACACAATCTGTCCTAATGATGTCTTGCTGCTCTTGTCCACTGTAGTGAACTCCTTTTTCTGCAATCATACTGTCATACTTTGAATTCTCCAACAAATATTCCAGCAATGTAATTTCTCTGTGACACTTTGCCAGTATTTCATCATCACTTATGTTTCCTACATTTACACACAAATTACTAGTTTGGGAATCATAAGGTTCAACAGTCTCAGCTGTTGCTTCACATATCAACTCTTCAGACTGATCTTCATCTCCTCCTTTCACAAGAACTTGTTCCAGTGTTGTTACATCATCACACATCCATGCATTGTTAAGTTCCTTTTTCTGCAATAATTCACTGCTTCTCTTATTTAAGAGACATTCTTCATCCTCCTTTTCTTCAGAGTTTTTACTTCTAAAAGGTACTTCCTTATACTTCTATCACTTTCAACAGATTGCTCCACAAAACACTCTTTTACTAGTGTTCTTTCTCCCTCTGCTAAGTCTTGTGCATAAACTTCTTCCTTCTTAACATCTTTCAGTATATGTTCTTCTTCCTCAATAGCTTCCATGGCTATTTTTACTGTGCCTATCATCATGGTGAATTGATGATCCCTTACTATGTTTTCAACTAACATAGTTTCTTGCTGTTTGTCTTCTCTTCCGAAGATATATTCAAATGGTTGTTTTTTTCCTGCAATATCTGCCATCATACACAAACTATCAGTTTTAAAAATATAAGACCCTATGGTCTCACTTGATGGTTCAACCATCATATCTCCTTGCTGTTCTAAATCATTTATATGATTCAAAAGTTATTTGATAGTCCCTTCTTCAATCTCCTCAAGCCCTTCACTTAGTTTCTTGACATCCTCCACTAGCTGTATATGAGATCTATCTACCTCATCTTCTTCCGGAACATAATTTTGATTCTGCTGATATTTTTCCTTCTTCATGACAATATCAGCCAATTGTCCTTCACCTACAAACATACACAAATTGTCATATTTAAAACCATGTGACCCTTTGGCCTTACTTGAAGTTTCAGCCTTCAAGTGTTCATCTTCACTATCTCCCATAAATTCTCCTTGTTTTGGTTCACAAATGGATTCTTCCATTTCTAACTCAACTTCCTTGATTTTTCCCTTTAACCACTTGACTTTCTTTTGCTGCAGCCTTCTCTGCATCTCATGCCATTCTACTGGCTTCTTCCTCAAGACCCAACCTAGTCTCTGGCTTTCCTCAAGCATTCTCCTTAATGCATTGAGTTGTTCTTTTAATTCAACAATCTCTTCATCAATTTATTCTTGAATCATCTTCTTACCATTTTCTTTGGCATCCTTCTTCTCATATCCTCTATTGTGGCTTCTCTATGAACCTCTGCTATGACTATCAGTAGTCATCTTCTTTTCTTCTATCTTCATGAGCTCCTTTGCAACAACCTCTGCAACAGCTAGTCCTCCTGGCTGCAATCTTACCTTACTAAGATCTCCTCACTCAGTATTTTTGGTAAGCACAGGTCCTCTATCTAGAACCTCTTCTTATTGAGCAACACCTTTTCTCCTTCTAGGCTTCTGCAATCTCTCACTCTCTCTTAAGAACACTTCAGCTGTCCTCTTTATCCAATTTCTTATTGGATTCTTCAAGTTCACTGCCAATTTTCTATGAGAGTATTCTCCTTACTTTGTCTTCAAAAACTCACTTGGTTCTTCTCTCACAGTTTCTCTTGCTGTCACCTGTGCATTACTATAAAAATCACACATTCCTGATTTAAAACAGAACACATTACCTCACTTCCAAGATCTTAGCATGATCTTGTTTCACTATCCAAGCTGTCCTTTGAATGGATTGTCCTCTATTTTGTCTCCAAGTCCTCTTTCCTTTAGAACTTGTTTCTTTCTCTTTCCTTCAAGGAATCCTCTATTCCTTCTTACTCCAAGCTTCTGTTGGATCTGCTACAATCTTCAACTGTAGTCTTTATCATTCAGCACATTACCTTTTCCTATGTGCAAATTCCTTTTCGTAGAAATCTTCCACACTTTATTTCTGCTCTAATTTCAAACTTCTGTTCTGTACATATTTGCTCTGATATAAACTTCTGCTTTGATATTAATTTTTCTCTGATACCACTAATGGTGTAGGGATACACCCAACATATAATCATACTTAACAAACTGATGCTAGGGTAACACTACCCACACATACCCACAGTATGGATTAACAACAATAATGCATCTACACCTTTTCCCAGGATATTTAACTCTGTTAGTGTTTGAGATTTCACCTAGGCTGAGGTAGACAAACCTCAAAGCTACATCAAACCATTTCACCACATAGCTAGCCCTACGAGGTATGAGAAGGCTCTCTCGGGTCAAAACTCGGTGGATTTTGTCAATAGGATGAGTTGACCAATTAGGAACAAGGATTTTAGGTTAGTAAACTGATAAGGGGGATTGATTTAGAGTTTTTGGGTTTTTTGGTGGCAATTGGAGGGAGTGCAATTTAGGGTGCGGGGATTGAGCTAAGTTTTTGCAGGTGGGTCTTTGGGGCAAGGTAGGAATTTATGCTGATGCCTTTAGCTGAAAAGATGATCAAGGAGGAAAGAAGAGAGGCTAAAGAGGGTGAACAATGAATTCAAATCCTCTCTAGACAGTGGAAAACATAAATTTTAAACAAAATTGAAAGCTGAGCATGGCATGCATGAATTCAAACTTTATCACTTCTTTTGTTTAAATAGCAACAAGAGATTAAGAAATGGAACACATAAACACACTTACAATGACAAGTAGGAAACACACCATCAACATAATAATCCACAAGAATCCACAATGAAGTCTGCAAAACCCTGGCCTTCCTTTCCTCAAATTGCAGAAATACAAGTCAAAAATACAATAGAGCTTCTCCCTCTAGAGTCCAACCATGAAAATGAGTAAGAGAAGGCATAATATAGAAGGT
>APFE031210833.1:143706-184731 GCA_000404065.3 Pinus taeda | reverse complement strand
ATTCTAAGCCTTTTAAGTGAATTGGTGGTTAAAAATTAGGAAATAATGTGCATAAGCTTATACCTAACCAATGGGTTGAGATTGTTGACATGTGTAGGTTGAAAGGAGGCGTCTAGAAGACCCTTATGTGGCACTCTAAGGCCAAATTCGAATTTGAGTGGAAAGAATCATGGGATCATGAGGATATGTGTCACATCTCCTAATTGTATTGTAACTCTAAAAAGACATGTGTCTTATCAGTTCCTATTTTTATTAGGACTCTAGAGGTAGAAGGAGAAATTCACGGATTATCATTAATGAGATGGCTCTCATCTTTTTGTATAAATAGGAGATCTCTCTCCTTCATTTGGAAGTCTTCATAGTCTTTTTTTAAGTCCCTAGTTCTTAAGATTGTAGTTCTTCCTTGATGGCTTTTGAAAGCTTTGGAGAACTTTGTTGTACTTTGTACTTTTGAAGAATTTGAATAAAGCTTTGATGTTCTCAACATGGAAGGAGATGTGAAGTAGATACCATGGAGCACATTAGAATGTAAGGTAGAGTAGATTTCATTTTGTAAATATTTCTTTGTAGAAGGTAAGGTAGAATAGATTTCATTTTGTAAATATTGCTTTGATTTGATTTGATTACTTTCAAGTTTGATAGATTAGATTTTTCATTCATGCAATTTTAATTCATGCAAGTGTGTTCAATTTTGCTTTGATTTCATAGGTGGCAGAGGGCCCCTGCCTTGTATAGTTGTCATTTAATTTTGCATTTAATTTTGTTATGCTTATGTATATTAGCTGTACATAAATTGCTTTCAAGTTGATTGTAGATTAGTGATGCACATAGCCTTTTTAATGACTAATGACATGATAGAATCATCTTGTCCTTTTGCTGAAGCAGCAAGGATACTGGGTCTCATAGTCACTAGCTCATTGTTTGGTTATTGCATTTTATTTTGATTGAATTAATGACATGATAGAATCATCTTGTCCTTTTGTTGAAGCAGCAAGGATACTGGGTCTCATAGTCATTAACTCATTGTTTGGTTATTGCATTTTATTTTGATTGAACTAATGACATGATAGAATCATCTTGTCCTTTTGTTGAAACAACAAGGATACTGGGTCTCATGGTCATTAGCTCATTGTTTGGTTATTGCATTTTATTTTGATTGACACTTTAGAAAACCAACAAGAAAAAAACCCCAAAAAAAACATAAACTATAAAACAACGAAGTAAGAGAAAGGTTAACTAAGCACATATAGTGCACCACACTTCATCAGTTTATGATACTCGGATTGATAATTTATGTAGAGCAATTTAAGACATTAAATTGACTAAACACCTACGTAGCCTCTTCGGCAGTCATCTTTGCAATTTCCATAACTTCCTTAGATGCTTCCACCGTGACCGTCCAGAAATCTATCACTCGCGTAATCATGGGCTCAATCAATGCTCTACACAGGTCAACCAAGGCTCTGCTCAGAATGCGCGGGGTGTACAACAACTCAATTCAAAAATGACTAAATGTTATTTGCTGGGTAGCCCTTTGTAATTTATAGTGCCTTCTGAATTTGAATTCGACTGTCCCCCCAAATCTGGTTCGTTAATGCTCCCTTGGCGGCATATTTCCCAAATCTTGCCCATAAATCACGTCTTAAATTCCAGCCACCCACTCCATTTGGTCTCAAGTCGAGCATCACATCATGAATAGTGACTCCAACGGTCACTTTCTGGCCAACCTACGCGGCAGCACAACCCCCCTTGCGTGGTTGCAGACCTTGTGACACCTTACTCTTTCCCACAACTCCAACATTGCATAGCTCCCGGGTAGAGTAGTATATAGTCCCGCGCCTCCTTTCAACTACCTGGAGTGCTAAGACTGTACTTCCCATGGCTAGTCAGGTGCTCGCGCCACCTATATAGGGTTTCATCTGGTCATCCATCACTTTTCCTGAAAAATACCCACCTTTATTGTTACTGGCGGAGTCAAGCACTTTATCATCTGCAGCGTGCCACCATGGTTGATTTGTGTAGTAATATGTGGTCCAAGCCAAGGCATCAAACTGATCAGTTCACAATGATAGTTCCCAAATTTGTTAGCGTGATTGTGCACACCTCGTTTTATCACCCTGGTCTTCTTATCAAGAAAATATTCCTTTATCTCGTCCTCTAGCTTCTTGGCTTCCGCTTTCACCAGAACGCTTTTCTCCCTTAATCACACCCTTTCTTTCCCAAGTTCTTGGAGCCTAAAATTACCCTGTTGGATTTCTTCCTCAAGTCCCAAGTGTTCTGCTTCATTCGGCTATGCGATCCCTTCTTCAAAGGATCCGCAAATCGTCGTATCTGCTGTGCTGCCATGTGCAGACTAAGCACTTCATTCTCTATGGGGATTAAAACATGTGCTTCATACTCCAGCCTCGGAGGTGCGTGCGCCATTAGTTTCTTGCATGCGGTCCTATAAGCCCATAGAACTATTGGTATGCGCAGGTCCCAGTCAGTCCGCTACACATTGTGGACCTTGTTCAACACTTCGCATACTTCGTTAAAGGATTCTGCATATTTGGTCTTCCTATACTCCGTGGTTTCAACCGGAGGGGTTGCTCGCGCCATTCCTTCACCCGCACATGCTTACTGACCGTGTCTCCTAACGCAAATATTGTGTTCATTTGTGCAAGTTTCATACCATATGCCTGCATCCATCTAGAAAGGTGGGCGTGCAGACCATCTCGTCTGGCAATCTTGCCTTTTAATCACATCTAAGGCTTCCCAATTCGTATGCGCAACATCCTCTTGCATTTGCGCCAGTCCTCAAAGCTTCTTTGGTGCATACCCCACCACCTCACGGGCATAACACGCAGTACCCATTTCAAAGCTTCGACACTTTGTTGCTTCGAAACTTCTCTTTCAAATCTGTTCAAGAATTCATCTACCTCACTTAACCCAATATATGCAGGTAGATCCCTTATGTCCGTTGATACGCTGCGCAATGATCTTGTCATTATGTTACAGTTTAGCGTGGTTACCTCATGTAATTTGTTTTTCCATCATTCTATCTCCTCGTCAGAATCCAATGTGTAGGAATTTTTATGCTCCCATGAGATTCATCCATCCACGGTTGGATTCACCCAGTCTTGTTCTTAAACGGTTATCTTGTATATGCAGTCCAAATTGTCATCGTTGTCGTGGTCACGCATTGGCTCCATGTAGTGTGATCCTTCTTCAGGGTCCAAAGGTTAAACTACGCATAGAGAATTTTTCTCAAAAATCATCTTGCGCTTCTTCAGATTTATCACTCCATTCATGTCAGTGGTCAAATCTATTCCTAGTAGCGCAGGGTAGGGATTGCTGTCATCAACAATCTCGATCACTTCGAAATTTGCTAGCACGCTTGCTCCTTCGATATCCACTATGATTCCGTGCAATCTTCCCATAGGCAAGATCTTTTGCTGGTTCGCCATTCGTAGTTGGATAGGAGACCATTGCAGCATAGGCCTTCCCATGTGCTCCCATGTTTACTTCGGCAGAACGTTCGCATCTGAACCTAGGTCCAGAATTACTTGGTCCATTTCATACTCTCCAATCTACATGGTCAATATCATCTCCCTTCTTGTCCTCATTGTGTGCTTTTTGTGCTACTAGACTACGTGCAGTTCTCCCGGCATAGTCCCAACACATCTATTTATGAGTTTGTGTAGCCCCTTTACAGCCTTGCTGTGATGCAGCAGCTTCATGCATGTTTCCAGGAATGTTGTGAGCATCGATGAGTCCATTTCTGACTCCGGTCTGTCTTTTCTTCCTGAAGTGGAGGCATCAGCAAAGCTCTTCTTGGCTTCCATGAAGGTTTCCTTAGCGTGCTCCAAATCAAACTCTGGTTCCTTCGTTGGAGCCTTGCGAACCCAAGTACTTTCCTCGGGCTACTTGCCCTTGTCATCCCCTATCGTAATTCCACTTCGGAGCACAATATTCACATTAGGGTCTTCCTTGCGTGGCTCAGACCTCATCATTTGCAGGTTCTGAGTTGGGGGAGGTTGGAGTGATCCTTTATCGCGCAACCTCATTATCAGTGTGGGACAATCCTTTGTCTCATGATTAAACAATGTAAAATATAAGCATGATGGCTGCATTGGATTCATACAATCGCGAGCATAATGTCCTAGCCCTCTGCAATTGTAACATATCAGCTGTGCATGACCTCTTCCAGGTCCTCCTCCACCTCAGCCTCATCCGCACCCCTGAAATCAGGTTCGTGCCATCCCTTTGTTCTGGTCGAGGGGCCACATTTTGGCTTGAACTTTGTACGTAGGAGTTTGATCCATCATCAACTCATCACTTCTACAGGTGCGCTCATCATGTCCCACTGACCTACATAAATTACAAAACAATCACTGTGAATTCTGTGTGTACTTATGCAATAAATGGAACTTATCTGTAGCATGCTTTCCTCCTATCTGACAAATCACGCACCACAATGTAGGCATTGGGCTCGGTCCTGCTTGTGTCTCTGGTCTTAATGGCATTGGTCCTCCTCCCGCGAAGTAGTTTGTGAAAACTGGGCAGTGGTCCTTGTCATGTCCCTAACCCTTGCACTTTATGCACCATACCTCGTCGCGCACTTCTGGGGGAGTTGTCTTGTCTTGTTTTAGACTCTACATCTCAAGGCACAAGTTTTTCAATGACATGTGGATCTGCTGAACTCCCAGGTTGGGATCCTACATTGGGGTCTCATGCAGTCTCATCGCGATCTCCGAGGCCTCTGCCTGATTTGTTAGCCTCTATTGTGACAAAACGTTCCTCACATTTGGCGTTAACGATGCTACAAACCATTTGCGGTGTTGTCCATCTGTCAGCATCATGTTAGCTTCGTGAATTGTGCACTTCAGTCTCTGATCCAACTCCCAAGGGGTCTTTCCTAGTAGCATTGTGATTTCCTTGAACCCAATGATCGACTGTGCCTTTGACTTCAGCCTGCTAAATTTTATGTTTAGCATAGTTTGAATATCTACGATCCCTATGTTTGGATTGTCATTGGAATGATTAATGTGCCAGGTCCGTGCATGATCCTGCAGAGCGATGACCAACATTGCTTTCTTTATATTATCATCTGTGACTCCTTGTGCTTCCCATACCACTTTTATTATGAACCAAAACTAGTTTGGATCTTCACTTCCTACTCCATTGAACACTGGCAAATTTATCGTGCTCGCCATATTGACTCACGGTGGTAGTGGAGGTGGTATGGATGAAGATGGGGGTGAAGACGATGAATCTAGAAGTGGTGTGGGTGGGAGTGGTATGCGCGGAATCCTCTGCCTTATCAAATTGATCGCATTTCTTGGTTAGACCTTTGCGATCTCTTCCTCGCCCCCTCGTGGAGTTGAAATCAAGGGGCTAGTTTCTAGTTCCACATTACCTTTGTTTCTGTAGATCCTCCCACTTTGCGTAGCCCCAAACATCAATTTATTCATATAACCCACTTTTCACATAGTAGCATTTTAATCAAAGTGTTGAAAGATTTAACGTACTTACCTCGCGGTCCTTTGAGGAAGCATTGTTCTACCTCGCTATAGCTGAATGAAGTATCTACCGCGAACTCAGTGATGAATCCTCCTATAATTAGATCAAGCCAGTGATCAACAACGCCCATGATCTTATCCTCTGATGCTTCCAATATGCACACCAATTCTAGAGTCCACATGATAGGTATGTCGAGCTTGCACCTTCCTTGGCTATCTGCTAGCTTCGCGATCCACTCGTATAGCTTAGTAGGGAAAGATGCGAAGAAAATTTTGTGTATAAGTAGCAGTCTAACCACTCTTATTTTGATAGTCGCGGGTTCCTGTTCTCCTGCACAACGAACTCGTGAATATTCCTATCCAACCAATCCTCAATTCCTTTCTTAGTTGGAATCCAATGATACAACATCAGACATCTCTATGCAGATCCTGGTCCCGGCAACAAAACTATTTGTTGGCTTGCTGGGGCTTGACCTAGGTTCAGAGTTAATTAGCCAATAAAATCCTTGTACTACTGACCCTTTCAGCAACAGTCCACGGAGCACAGACTGAGGTATCCCCCGAAGTAGTATGGGGGGTGCTAGAACTAGGTTTCTGCACCCTTGAGATGTATGAGGGTTTGATTTGGTCTCACTAACAGTCCCTTCGCATAGGTTTCTTCATGCACTTCCCTGGCCTTTGCACCTTGATAGATTCGCCTCCACGCAGCCCTATCCAGGGGCTGTGGGGCTTCCACACTGCTGGAGTAGTGTTCCACACTATTTCCCTAAATCACAGCCGAGATCGTACTTGCCTTTTTACACCAGTTAGTTATCTTCGCATAAGTAGAAACCTTGTGCTATATTTATTTATATAGTGCATACATATAAGTTCAGGCGGCCAATAAACAATAAACTTGCAAATTATACAAAATAACACATAAAGCAGGAAAAGATACATAGAAATATGATAAACTTCTCTTTATTAATTCTTCCTAAGGTTACAGACTTGACCTGCCCTGCGCACTCAGCTGCAGGGGTCCCCACACTCAGCTGCGGACTACCAGGCCTCTGCGCACATAGCTGCAGAGCCTTCTCCTACTCTATGACCCAAGACACACTTTACACTGCGACTCAAGCTCTTAGACTCGTCATGCTTCTTGCCTATCTTCTACACTTAGAGCCTCACCCTATTTATACAATCCCATAGTCCGCGGACCATGGGTAGGTCTATCAAGTTGACATTACATTACAAAAACAAGGGCTGACAACCCTGTGACTCTATTATGACTTCGTGCTCTACGCCCACAAATCGTGGAGTCTTTATAAAGGACTTGGTCAAAACATGGGCTTTAAGCCCAAAAAAATGCCTTGGGGGGATTCCATGCCCAACATCTTACTTCTCATTCCACCATGAAAAACATTTGGAAAGAACATGCCTGGAGTGGAACCATATGATGAGAAGCATGGCCACACAGTTTTCTGAAGGCATCATGGCCGATGATCAGGTTGATCCTAGAAGACCACCATCGAGAAGGAGCCTCTGAGTGATGGTCTACCCCCAAAGAAAAACAATCAGTATAACTTGATAAGTCAAGGGGTCCCCACTATGTTTAAGATATCGAGAGATAGAATACGAAAAGACATGCTAAGGATAGTGGATCCGCTGGTCAACTCAACACAAAAAACTCAGAGCAAGTTTGGGAAGCCAACTACAACAAAAAATACGTCTATGAGTAGCAAAGACAGGAGTAGCCCACTGGAAACCATGAACACAAGTCTACCCTTGGACACCTCAGTGAGTCTCCCCGCTTTGGATTACAACATTGTAGAGGACATGAAGAATAATCGTATAAACATATCTCTGTATGAGTTAACCAAAATCACGAGTTAGCGGCACATTCTTCTGCATGAATTTGGCAAAAATTCTACAGGTGATGCTATCTCTTCCAACAAGGGATCAAGTAAGTCTCCTGGCACACTTGCATCCATGTTGAATGTGCTCCATATGGAGGAGGCGAACTCACTCTACCCACCTTTCCTTTTATCATTTGAAATCTTCAATTTCAATGTCCACAACTGTTTGGTTGATTTTGGCACATCAGTCAATGTCAGGCCACTCTCCATTTCTAAGAAGATTAATGCCAAATGGAGCAAGGTAACTGCATAGATAATCCAACTTGACAGAACATGTGTGTCAACAATTGGTGAACTTCGGGATGATATCATTCGGTTATCATCCGACGGACGAGTTCATCAATGCATCAATATTGTGATTGTGGACATCTCGGAAGCATACAATGTATTTCTCAACAGAGATTGCTCAAGCAAGCTACAAAGATACATTTCCACTAATTGGTCACATTTATGGCTTTCGTGCAAGGGCAGAAACAACCAGATCTGAGTGTTGTCAGAGAGACACATGAAGCAAAATGTGACTCCCTTGGATGGACAAAATGAACCATTGGATTTCACAGAACTTATATTTGACAATTTATTTCTGGAGACACAATTGGGGTGCTATCTTGCACATTGACCTCTGATCCCACCAGACACATAGTTGGGTCTCCTTCCATGTCCAAAGGGCAAGAATGAAACTTGTACAATACTTTGTAATAGTATTAGCATTAGTGATAGTATTACTAGTGTGATAAGTAGTCCTTGTACAGATGATATGTGGACCATGCACTTTGACGATTCCATGACACAGGAGGGATCTGGAGCTGGTTGTCTCTTAATAGATCTGCTGCAGAGGAAACACTTAATCTTTATCCGCTTGGAGTTTGAGTGAACAAACAACACCACTGAGTATGAAGCACTTGTCTTGGGCTTACGGAAATCCATTAGCCTCAACTTTGTTGTTCTAAAGGTGGTAGGTGACTCAGAGATCATGGTGTGTCAGGTATGTAACACTATACATTGTGTGTCACCCCATCTTAAGAGTTATCAACAAGAGGTATGGAGACTCCTTTCCCAATTCCAAGCTTTAAATGTTATTTCTGTACCAAGAATTCATAATACAACCACAGATGCCTTGGAAAACATAGTTTCCATGATGTCAGCATTAAGGGATAGATTTTCTATTGAGATTTTTATAAACCATTTGTACCAGATAACATCACTAATTTATGTGTTTTTGATGATGACCAATAGATACTACATTTCATGGCCAACACTGACATCTTCAAGGACGCAACAATAGACGAGGATGAGCACGAGCATTCCCTTCATGATGCAAGTGATGTAAGCAAAGGAAACCTCATCCCCAAGGATGTGGTATCACTTGAGATGTTGTATGACTTGCAGAACTTCTTTCAGGGACTTGTCAATGCTAAAACCCACAACTCTACATTATTGCATGAACATGTTAATCTGGGAATGGATAAGGATCCGAAGTTCGTGAATCTCAGTACGTGTTACATATCTCAAGAGTGGCAAGATTTCATCCGCCTATTCAATGAGTATCGAGATGTATTTGCATGGACATACAATGAACTCAATACATATGACACACAAATAATCCGACACGTCATACCAATTAAGGAAGGGGCCAAGCCTTTTTAGCATAAGCTAAGGAAAGTCAATCCTTCGCATGAGCCCCTCATACAAAAAGAATTGACCAAGTTGTTGGACACTGATATCATTTACAAATTTAGGGATTCCATGTGGGTTTCCAATCTAGTCCCTATTAGAAAGAAGTCCAGGGAGATTCGCCTGTGCATAGATTTTTGTAATCTCAACTGCACCTCAGACAAGGATAACTACCCAGTGCTGTCGATGGAGCATATACTGCAGACAATATCCGAAGTAAAGATGTTTTCTTTTCTTGAATAATTTTTAGGATACAACTAGGTTATGGTAGCAGAGCCTGACAAACTCAAAACAACCTTTTGTACCAAGTGGGGTACATTCGCTTTTTTCATAATTCCATTTGGGTTGGTGAACACGGGCGCAACATTTCAGTGCACAATGGATATAATATTATGTAGGCTCATCGGACAGAGGATAGTGGTCTAACTCAATGACATGACAATCTTCTCAAGACAATGGTTAGACCACCTGCGTCATCTTAAGAAAATATTTGAGTGATGTCAAAAATACGGGATATCATTGAATCCCAAGAAGAGAATCTTCATAGTGTCTGAGCGAAACCTGCTTGGACACATCATTGCAAAGACTGGGATCAAGGTAGATCCTGACAGAGTTCAAACCATCACACTGATTGCTTACCCTGTGAACAAGAAAGCTATGCAACCTTTATTGGGGAAGATCAACTTCCTCAAAAAGTTCATCTCTAATTATGCACAAATTTTCAAACCCATCTAAGAGATGATCAAGAAGGACGCAACCTATTGTTGGGGAAAGAAGGAAAAAGGCGTGTTAACCTGTATCAAGCAAGATATAGCAGAAGTGCCCATGCTGTACAATCCAAAACTTAGCATATATTTATTTCTCTATACTTTTGCTTCCAACATTTCACTTGTTGCTGTGCTCACTCAGAAGGATGAGTAGAACAATGAGCGACCCATCTACTTCAGGAGCGCGATCCTGCAAGGACCCAAACTCAACTATCCCGCCATGGACAAACAAGCATACACAATGTACAAGGTGGTGAAATATTTCAGACCCTACCTCCTGAAGGAGCATTACATTGTCTTTGTGCCACACCCAACAATCTGAGCACTACTGTTTTAGCAAGAGCTGCGTGAAAGGAGGGCGAACTGGATGATAAGATTGCAAGAGTAAGATCTTGACATCAAGCCAGTTCACACCATGAAGGGTCATGGTTTGTAAAAACTAGTAGTGGAAGTAGTACATGCACATGAGGAAGAAGAAGAGCTTACAAGCTAGGAGCAAGAAATAGAAATGTACAATGTCGAGGGAGCCTCACCCACTTTGCACAGAACCTCTTGATACATAGATGTGCACTAGTACCTTGAGCATGGCACTGTGCCCTCTCATTTTTCTATGCAACAGAAGAGGGAACTCTGAATAAAAGCTCTACCTTATCAGTTGGTGCATAGGGTGATTTACAAAAAGCACCATAATGGTATACTAGTCAGGTGCCTGAAGGCACATGATTCGGAAAGGTTGTTACGTGATCTCCATGACGGGCCAGCCGGGGGAAACTTTGTGGGTAACACAATAATGCACAAGTTCATGCGAGCTAGTTTCTACTGGCCTACATTTTTCAAGGATGCAAATTCCTATGCCCATAAGTGTCCGGTCTGTCAGAGATGTTCTAGCAGAATCTGAAGGTCAACAATCCCACTGCATCCTGTTGCAGTGGAAGATTCATTCCAATAGTGGGGATTGGATATCATTGGGGAGATTTTCCCACATTCATTAAAACAAAACTGCTATGTTTTGACTACTACATATTACTTCACATGGTGGACAGAGGAAGTTCCACTGAAACCAGTGAATGATCAGGAAGTCCTTAACTTTTTACAGTAGCACATGATCTCCAGGTTTGGTTTTCCCACATCACTTGTTTTTGAGAATGCAATGTACTTTTCTTTGTTGAAGCTTTATGAATTTGCATTGCAAAATGGTATTGTGTTGAAATATTCTCCAAATTAATTCATGTAGGGAAATGGTCTTGTTGAGTCTACAAACAAGAACCTTATCCACATCATCAAAAATACAATTTACCTTGAACATCGAAATTGGAACTCCACTCTGGTGAATGATCTATGGGATGATCGAGTCACACCTAAGCCTTCTTTGAATACCTCCCCCTACTTCTTGGTATATGAAGAATAAGTCACCCTCCCGCCAAACATCTACTTTCCTGTTCTCTAGTTGTCCCAGGAATCCCAAGGCAAGCCGTGTTTGTTAGTTCAACATAGGATGGACACACTACACAAGATATAGGAAGAAAGGATGAAAGCAAAAGAAAAATTTACACTCCACTAGAACCATATAAAGGGATGGTTCGATAGAAAGTCTGTAGGGATTACTAGCTTTAGTGTGGGTGACTTAGTCTTAAAGTGGGACAAACCCCATGAGGACAAAGGAAAGCACATGAAGTTTCAATCCCTATGGATTGCTCTATTTAGAGTCCATGAGAAGCTTGGACAACACATGTACTACCTTCAATCACTTGATAGGAAGATTGAAACTATCCCTGTCAATGGCCAAGACTTAAAATATTACTTTCAATGATTTGGGGCCATGCCTCGCGCTATGTACATAGTCTTTGCATTGCTTGCAATGTTGATTATTTTGTTGTTTTTCTTTTGTATATAAAGTGTCATGTCGCACTGCGTTCTGGATTCTAAATGTGCATGTGGCTGAAGTTTAAAGAGCCTTGTGACATTGCAGCACTTGGCCAGTCCTGTGTCCATCTTCTTTGCATTTGGTTGTAACTTTTGGCTGATGAAGTCTTGATGGAAAATATGATCCATCTGTAAGGAGAGTTTTTGTCAAACCATGTGTTGGCTTAGTGGGTCCTGACCTAGGTTCATAGTTAGTTGTTCCAAACAAATATCTACACTATTGGCCCTTTCAGCATCAATCCGTGGAGCATGGACTAAAGTCTCACTCGAAGCAGTATGGGGATATTCTGGAACCAATTTTTTGCACCTAGAGATCAGCGTGATGTCATTTTATGCCCTAAATCGGCCTTCACACAGATTGATAAGCCTTTATGGATTATTGATATAACTCCTTTTAATCAGCCTCTAGACCTCTGTGAAGGTCTATGACTATCTTTCGTGGACCCTGAACAAAATAATCAACTACTTACGTGCATCAAATATTACTCTTAATCTAGTAATTACCCAGATTGGCTTAAGTGTTCAATAACTTTAACATACAACAAGATAATCTTTGCGTAAACAGTTAACATCAATTGTGTTCATACAATAATATAAATCATGTAAGTTCGCGCATCAATACATCATTATTTCATAAACCAATCACAACATAAAGTGCATTCATATAAATAGAAGTAAAGAAATAAACACGGGTATTTATGCAACAATCTTCTTTATTAATATTCAGTTTAGCTTAATGACTCAAACTTCCTTGCGCACTTAGCTGCAGGGGTCCACACACTCAGCTATGGACTCTACTCTAGGACTCTGTGCACACAGCTGCAGAGCCTTTCTTCCTACTCTTTTGCCCTAACTCTCTAGACTTCTCCCATAGGCAAACTTCATTACTTTCCTTAGACATTCTAAGACACAACTATTTATACAATCCCATGGTCTGCAGACCATGGGTAGATCCTCAAAAATCCAACTCAACTTACATAAATAAGGGTAAAACCATTTATTATTCTTTAACTAACTACGCACTTCGTGACAACAACTTGTGGAGACTTTACATCTTTATACAACAAAACTTGAGCTCTTGCCCCCAAAACTTGGGCTTTTGCCCCAAAATTGACCCTAGGGGACCCCATCCCAACAAGCCCACAAAAAAAAGATCGTGACTCACCCTCAAGTCACTCGGGTTGCATGAAGATCTTACTGCGAAGACCCCCCAACTCCACTTGTGAAAATTCTACCCCAACCGCGCTCTGTGTGGCTTCCTTCTTGATCTGTTCCACCAACTGCTGTATAGCTCATCCTGCTTAATTTTCTGCTGCGTACTCTGCAAGTTCACCAATTTCTACTGAATATTGGTGGAGATGATGTAGGCCTCATCCAACCAGGGGCCCAATCTCACCTTAAGAATGATCTCTTTCTTATTCACTGATTCCACCTATGTAAGCAGCTGCTTCGCCTCCTGCAGCTTGGCAAGTTGTGTTGTAGCAACAGTGTGCGTCGTCACCCTCACTTCATCATATTGCTACTAGAGCTCTTGAACCTCTATATTCAAGAAATACAGGGTGGGATCTTCTTGCAGAGCCATGACTATCTCCATATCTTGCTCAAATAGTGTGGTGTAGCCCATCACCATGTCATCCACCATTGCAACTCCATATTTTACAGCAGCTTCACGCTGTTCCCTTACTTTTGGCAGGGTTGAAGGCTGTGACTTGAGCTCCAGTTCTGTTATCTTTAGGTTCAACTCAAACTGGACTCTAGCCACCTCTACCTTAGCATCGTGCACACCTGTAGCAAGTTTTATAATCTTTGCCCCCAATGGTGTTTCCTCTGAGATATGAAGTTCTGACACCGTTCTACATGCTTCTGCCACTGCGGCCACCAGCTGGGTGCTCTGCGCCTGGATTGTGTCTTTGGCCTTTAGTGCCTCTATCTTCTCAATGAACATCTATTTGTTGTTCACCCGATACTCACTAATGGGGTTGAGTGCGCGTTTCTCTTGGGCTCTGAACTTTGTTGTCACACGTGCCTACAGCGTGTGAAGGTACTCATTAGGGAGCATGACCAGGTTGAGGCTAATATTCTTCAAAGAACTTACAATGACCTTGTCATCGATCACCTCCATGCTCAAGGATCCATCTGGTAGTGTGACTACTTGGAGATTCAGTGATCGAACCATCTCTGCTCCCTGAGTGGTCCCTAGTGCCAAACTTGTTGATGCAATGCTGATCTACCCTACGCATACCTGAATCCTACTCGTTTGAATTTGCAGCTTGTGCAGATCCTTCTGAATGGTATTCAACACCTGCTGGTGCTGCTATTCGAATTGCTGGAAAAGTTTAACCATGGTATCATGCACCTTGTCGCATAGTTTGTCCATGTTGTTGTTTGTCAGAGTAATTGGATCTAGCGACGACTTTGTTTCTTTTGATTTCTTTTGTGACCCTTTCTTTCCTTGTTCCCTATACCTTTTGATCCAGAAGGGAGTGCTCTGCTCCTCCTAATTTCCGCCACCCTGCTCTGACTACTCTTCCTCCTCTGTTTGGGGTGAAGGAGATTTACCACTGCGCTCAGAGCCACGCGGTTCTTGTTCATCCTGTTGCTTCGTGACGCTCTTCGCTTCCTCACGAACCTTCTCCTCAGCCTCTTTTATCCACTTCTTAGCCAATTGCTGGACCTTTTACTTTTTTGCTTCCTTCTTCTTCTTTTTTGCAGATTTGTTGGTGCGTGCAGCCATATCAGACAAAGTGTTCCAATTTGTCGGCCATCGCTTAATGACCTCTTGAATAGCATCTTCTGTAGCAAGGTATGGTAGGTCAATCCATTTGTGCTGCGAATCCTTCTGTGCCCAGATGTATACGCAGTGGAAGTCAACTTTGAACTCTGCGTACTCTGAAAGATTCTCAAACATGGTTGGTGAAAACCGTGGCTTATGATTGATGTCCATGCAAATGCTTGCTTCCATCAGCTCCCAAAAGAATTTGGTCTCTATGACGTCTGCAATGTGCTTTGTTGCCTAGAGGATTGCAAACTATGTAGCCTCCGGCAAATTCTTATCCATAGGAAGAAATTGACTGTCCTCCGAAAGATCCCAAGTGATGAGCACAATGGAGAGAAACAACCACAAATAGCGGAATGTTTTACTCTCATCCTGCTCCTCCCGATAGTTCACAAGGAACTCACTACAAAGGTAGTGTGACCAATTGAATTGTATGCCCTCTGTGTACAGGGAAGCCAAAGAAATCACTGGTGCCGAAACCTTGTCAGTGCGGAATTTCCTCATGACTTTGCCCACAAGGATCTACATGGCAATATTCACTGTGGGGTCGGTGATATAGGTGATCGAGTACCTACACGACTTCTTCACAAGTTTGAACTTATCCTTAATCTTTTCAATGAGGTCGTGCTCGTTCGTTTTTCTGCCAAACTCCTCTGCCGGTTTCAACCCTGAATGCGGTAGTAGCCTGATCCGATGGATCAACATATCAGTAATAGGGATCAACTCGCTCAACCAAAAACAACCGTCATGCACCAGGGTAAACAACTATTTGATAACTATCAGGTTTATGTTGGAGCAGTGGTAGTGGGGCACCCACAACAGGTTCAACAACCTTAACTAATTCACTCCATGAATCCACTCCACAGGCTCTAGCAAGATGACACCTGATTCCTTGTAAAAGACCCTCTTCATGTAGTTCTCTATTTTCAAGTGGGGAACCTCTTGTGGTCCACTAAATCCTAGTCTTCCAGCTTGAGATGGGGAATCCACGCCAAGCAAGAACCTTCAAAAGTGATGTTCTCCAGTAATAGGGGTGTATTGAGGAGGATTTTTCTTGCATCTGGGTCCTTAGGGACTTTTAATTTTCACTTTTATGGAGGGATATAGTTCAACAACTTGGATATATGATCCACCTCCTTGGTGTCTATGTTCTTCGTGCCCTCTTCGGCCTCCAAATCGACCACTTTCACCTTATGCTTAGTACTGGGGTTTTATTTCTTCTGGGCTAGGTGGTAGCATGCTTCCTTGGTGATTTTCGCATTGGCATGGGCTTTTTCTGCTTGTCCTTCTTAGGTTTGGGCACTTCTCTCATTGGTGTAGGCTTCAGCCTAGGCGACCTTGGCACCATAGGCACAACAGTTGGAGCCTCCCTACTCATTACCTCTGGAGCAACTCCCTTAAAGGCGACAACTCCTCCAATACTAACACTCTCTTGGTCGAGACATCATGCTGAGAATAAACTGCTGGGTATCCTTGGGTAACTTATCAAATACAAAACTAGTGATGAAATTAGTGAAAACCTGAGGATTCATAAATAATTGACAGCCCAACACAAAAATTCTAAGGATGCAAAGTGTTTTTCGTTGGACGGCCATGCGTAATTTATAGGTGAATTCATTTCAAATTCAACCATTGGCCCCAAAATCCATCCATAAATGCTGATTTGGCAGCAGATCTCCATATTTCAGCCTTAAATGCCGCCCCCACTCCTCTTAATCGTCTCCTGGTGGTCAAATCATGAACAATGATTGTAACAATTACTTTCTGGCTGCACTGCACGGTCTCTCCCCCAATATCCCAACTCCCTTCGCGTTTCTTCTAGTATTGTGACATCATCCTATTTGGCACAACCCCCCTATCATGTAGCTCTACAAACCAGGCAGTGTAGTTTGTCCTGCGCCTCCTTGCAGCTGCCTGGAGCGCTAAGACTGTGCTACCATCAATTAGTCATTGGGATGGATCCCCAGTGTATGGCTTCAATCGACTTCCATTTACCCTTCCAAGAAATGGATCTCCATTCAACTTCGTGAGCTAAACTACTCCACCATTTATAATCTCTTTGATAACATATGGCCCCAGCCAGTGCATCTAAAATTTTCCTAGAAACTTATCAAACTTACTATCATATAATAAAACCAAATCATTTACCTTAAAGGTTTGTAGTTTGATGTGCCAATTGTGTCAAGCTTTTTCACGTTCCTTCTAAACCTACTGATGGAATTTAGCCAAAAACCTATCTTCCTCGAGCTCCATTATTTGCACGAGCCTTTCTTCTAAGGCTCAACGGTCTGCCATTCCTGTGAAATTCACGATGCATAGACTAGGCATGATATACTCCATATGCATGACATCTTCCATGCCACAGACCAACCTAAAAGGTGTCTAACCAGTAAGCTTTTTACATGTATTTCTGTAAGCCCATAACACTGTTAGTACGTGCACATCCCAATAATTCCGCCATGCATTGCAAACCTTCTTCAACACATTATCCAATGCCTTATTAAAAGTCTCAACCATTCCATTGGCCTGAGGGTGATATGGCATACTATTTTGATGGTAAACCTCGAACTCACTTGTCAGTGTGATGATTGTTTCATTGAGAAAATGCGTACCGCGATCACTCATCAAAACCTTCGGGCAACCAAACCTGGTCAACACATATTCGAATAGAAATTTCGCTGCTATTTCCCTTATACAATCCTTCACAGGTTGTGCCTCTGCTCATCTAGTCAAATATTCTGTCGCGGTAATGATATACCATGCAGCTGTCTTCTTACCTAGAGGTTGAATCGGTCCTACAAAATCAATTTCCCATTTCTCAAATGGTTGCAATGACACCTGCAGATTCAAAGGAATCTCATCCCTTAGCGATGGCTTTCCCGTTCTTTGACATGCATCACATGCCATACAATAGGCTTTAGAATCCTTATGCAACATTGACCACCACAACCCAACGTGCAAAATCTTATGCGTTTTTTCTTTTCCTGCATAATGCCCTCCCGCAGCTCCTCCACGAGCTTCAACGAGGATACTGTTATGTTCAAAATCAGGCACATAATGTCAAAGCATCTCATTCGATCCCATCTTATACAAATGGCCTGTAATTACAAAGAAATCTGCCATGTGCAACACCAATTCTTTCTTTTGTTGACTGGTATATCATTTTGGAGCCATTCCTATGGTTAAGAAATGGATAATATTGGTGAAATGATTATTCGCTACGCACACTGCGAAGAGCTGTGCATCGGGAAACCCTTCCTCCAAATTGGTAGGCTCTTCTCCCATTTCAATGAGAGACAGATGGTCTGGCCCTGCATTCAATCTTCCTAGCTTCATAAATACTTCAACATCATATTCTTGAAACAACAACAACCATCTGCATATTCACCCCCCAACACAGGGTTATTAACTAGATATTTTAATGCAGAATGGTCTGTGTACATCTTGAAATATCCACCTAGCAGGTAATGTCTGAACTTTTCGAGCGCATATAACATAGCCAAGCCTTCGTGCTCTATCATCGAATAATTATTTTCAACCTTTGACAACTTCTTGCTTGCAAACGCTATAGGGTGATCCAACTCTCCTTCATCGGCCTATGTCAGCACTACTCCTAGTGCAATACTCGAGGCATCCACATGCACATGAAATTCCTTCTTCCAATCCGGGAAGACTAGGATCGACGCGATGATCATTTTCTCATTCAGTACATCGAGGCTGCGTTGACATTCTTCATCCCAACAGAATGCGTCATCCTTCTTCAGTAGATTTTCCATAGGTGCGGTAATCTAAGCATAAATTTTGATGAAATATTTGATGACTACTCAGCTACTTTGATACAGCAAAGCTACATCTTTACAAAATTAGCACATGAACTTGTGGGTTATGGGCCCATGTATACATCGGAAGCATTATAATTGGTGGACTTCAAAACAAAACCTGACCAATCAATCAATAATGAATGGTCTTGATGGCCGGAACTCAATGAGGTTTTAATCCCGTTGTATAAACCCTTATTGTGTCCAAGTCAAATTCTAACATGCGTGCACTTTTAGAAACTATATGCATTTGATTACCATTAAACGAACTGTCCAATCATTCTAAACCTTAAATTCTTTTTAATGAGTCTATCGAGTCTGCTAGTTGAGGTAACTTGCTTGCAAGTTCCCGCGTGATCACCGTATATATTCTGCCATCAGATGGTTATGGCATCGTCCGCTCGCCAACTATCCCGGACGATCTGCACCGTCAATGTGACCCCACTCAATCCAATAGATATCGCGCAATCTCACGCTCCAACTAGCACGACGGTTAATACTTCGAAAGCCCATGAGAAAAGTTGTTTTCCCGTGCTACGTGTCAACTGCTAAGGTTAATCGCGTATAATTTAGAAATACAACTTCCCACCTTTAGGGAATGCGAGATACCACTTCCTGTCTTTGGAAACTGCCCACGTGCTTAATATGAAACTTAAAGAAACTTGGATTAATAATGGTTTAGCGCTTAATCTCCGCCATTCCTCAAACATTTAGCGCATTAAATCTCCACCGTCGATCTCATTCCTCAATCCGATGGACCTCTTGTTCGCTTATTGGTGGAATTCATGTTACAATGCACTTTATCTCTACCATACTTTATCTAAGGTGAAGTTCATAGGAACTTCATCCCTTACACTTGCACACATAATCTATTAATTTACAATAAAGAGTATATATGTACAGACAGAGACACAAAATGTAGATAACATACATATTTAAATTATATACAGAACTCAGTTATAGGCTAAGGCCTCACGGCCCGAATCATGAATTTCCCTGCGGTTACATTGTGTACTCTCCATCTATCTTCCACACAACACATAATCTCTTATATAGGAAATTACAAAGGCATGGATCATCTAGGATCCATGATTTCCTCCCACAAATCACCTAGAATCACTCAATCAAACCCCTAAATCTCTCTATTTGCATATATGGCAAATAAATACATTTAATTAAGCTTTCTAGAGACTTATCAATTCCATCAATTTAGCTCTATTGAAACATAATTTTCCCTGGTTTACAATGGTTGTCCACGTTTCCCTTTTCACAACTTTGAATTTAAATTTTGATTAAGCATGGTCAGATGCTCTTGCATCACTTTCTATAGTACCCAGTGTGGCCCAGTGTTGCGTACAATTGTTTAACACTTCTTGGTGCCTCCAAATTAATTATTACCGCGACCTTAGCAGGGTCCACCATAAGTCCTTGCTTGCATACCACATGACCCATCAAGATTCTAAAAGGGACACAAAACAAGTATTTCTTTAGGTTTAGCACAATCTGATACCTTCGGCATGTATCCAACATCAAGTGCAAACTGGCTACATCGTGCTTTACTAGCCCAAACACCGTCCAATCATCAAAATATACCTCCAAGAACTTGTGAATGAATTCTTTGAACGTCGTAATGACTACACGTGAGAAGATCACCGACGTATTCTTAAGTCAAAAAGGCATCACTGTATACTGGAAACGTCCCCATTCTGTTGCGAAAGTGGTCTTACTCCTGTCTTCTGGCGTGATCTTAATTGATGGTATCCCGAGAACCCATCAGTGAATGAATAGGCCTCCTTCCCCCCAACATTATTCAGTACTTCATCTATGAACGAAGTTGGAAAAGGATCATGAGCGAAAGCATTGTTAAGCTTCCTGAGATCTACTCAAATCCTTATTTCATCCTTCTGCTTCTTTTCCTGAACTACCATTGGACTCACCCTATTAGATTTCTCCATCAGCTCAATAATACTGGCTGCAAGCATCTTGTCCAACTCCAAGCGGACCTTTTCCTTGTATTTGGGATTAAGGCGGTATGGCCTTTGTTTAATGGGCTTCCCGTCTGGTTTGAAAGTAATTTTCATCACTCCCAAATCACCTATGATGCCTTTTAGGTCCAAAAATTTGGTAGGAAATAAGTCCGGATATTCGCGGAGAAACTCAACGACTTTATCTACTTTATCACCATCCCAGTAATCTCCAACCTTTGCAAACTTTGGCTCCGCCTCTATGTGAATGTTCACTTGTCTAGTCTTTAATGGTGCGATGATGTCTAGATTCTCTATCAGCGGTCCCTCCACTTCGTGGTGGCCTTCTGCCTCTGGGATTTTAATATTCCTTGGATCCTCATCATCTCCTTTAGCAGTCACATTATATCACTCCAGCGCATTGATGCAGCTGGGTTCTCCAATCTGGTTGAATCAATTATAAAGGATCCTGTGGTATTCTGAAGATTGCTGTCTTAACCTCCTGCAACACTTCATCGATGCTTTTGAACCCATCCTCAAAGCTGAAGGTCATCAAAAATCCTTCTATCAAGATGTCTAATTATGTAGTACTATGGCAGAGCTCTATTTCCAGGTACCAATTCATAGGAATGATGTCCAAAGTGTGACAAAAAATATGCACCCACTCTGGCCATAGCTTTGTTCCATAGACCTTAGTCCATTTTGGTAAATGATTGTGTGGATAATTTCTTCCATCGTATTTTTCAGTTAGCTGAACTTTCGGGCGACCAATCCGCAATCTAATCATTCTTCTGTACTCGCGCCATTCATCCAAACTATCTTTGTGCATACCCCACCATTGTGCAGGCGTAGGGCGCAACGTCAAATCCAGCGCTTGGAAGCGGTGATTCTCAGGAACTTCCCTCTCAAATGCATCCAAAAATTTATCTACATCAATTAGAACATCATAATAATGCAAACTTCTTACCTAAAATGATACACAATGCAACGATTTAGTCATAATATTACAACACAGTGTATATACTTCGTGCAATCTATTTTGTCAGTGCTCCAATTCTTCGTTAGAGTCTGATGTACAGGAGATTTTGCGATCCCATGCGATTCATCCATCAGCTGTCGGATTAACCCAGTATTGGTCTCACACTGTTATTTTATAGATTTGGTCCAAATCATCATCAATTTCCTCATAGTCACAGACTAGTTTAGTATAGCATGGTCCTTTTGCAGGGTCCAATGGTACTACTACACAAATTGATTTCCTTTCAAACAACATCATCCACTTCTTCAAATTGATTACCCCATTCATGGCAATAGCCCAATCAATTCCTAGGAACGTGGGGTATGGATTGCTATTATCAACAATCTCTATCACTTGAAAATCAGCCAATGTGCTCGCACCTTCTATATCTACGATTACTCCATTCAGCCTCCCCATAGGGATAATCTTCTATTGATTTTCCATTCTCAATTGAATCAGAGACCACTGTAGTGCATGTCTCCCCATTCTTTCCCATGTCTGTTTAGGCAAAACATTCACATCTGAACCCAAATCCAAAATAACTTGATCCATCTCATAGTCTCCTATTTGCACAGTAAGCCTCATCTCATGCCCTATTCTCATCTTGTGTTTGCCTATCTTTCTGACTGCACGACGGCCTTCAGAAGCACCTTCCTTACCAGAAAACTTATTCATTAGTTCTTGTAGCCCTTTCACATCCTTTCTATCGCATAAAAACTTCATACAAGTCTCCAAGAAAGTAGTAAGCATGGAGGGGTCAACTTCTTTAGATGACTTGTCCTGACTTCCTGTGGTAGAGGCCTCAGCGAAGCTTTACTTTGTTTCCATGAACATTTCCTTCACATTCTCCAGATCAAATCCAACCTCTTTCTCTGGAGCCTTGTGAACCCACTCACTTTATTTAGGTTGCTTTCTTTTATCATCACCAGTCATCATCTTGCTTTGCAGCACAATATTCGCATTGGGATCCTCCTCATAGGGCTCAACCCTCATCATCTGTAGATTCTGGGTAGGCTGTTGAGGTTGCGCCTTCTTCTCTTGCATCTTAGCTATTAGTATAGGGAATTCTTCTATCGCGTGGTCAAACTAAGTGTAGTACCGGAATGATGGGCGTGTTTGGCTCGTACACTCCCGAACGTAGTGTCCTGGCACTCCAAAATTGTAGCAAATAACTTGTCCTCAACCTCTAACAGGTCCTCCTCCTCCTCGGCCTCATCCACGCCTTTGGTATCATTCGTGCGCTCCCCCATCACCTTGATCCAGGTGCCGAGTTTCTAGTTGCATTCGATATGTGGGAATTATTTCCATCATCAATTCATAGCTACGACAATCACACTCGTTCTGGCCCACCGATTTACAAAAATTGGACAATAACTGTTGCGGCGTCTGTATGAATTGTTGCAGCAAGTGACAATTGTTCATTACATGTTTTCTAGCTACCTTACAGATAGCACACCATATCATGGGCCCTGTACTTGGTCCTGCGGCAGCGTCCTGTCTCATGGGAATTGGTCCTCCCCCTTTAATATAATTCACAAAAATAGGGAAATGATATTTATCAATTCCCTGGATTTTACATTTTAGGCACTGAAATTCTTCGTGCATCTCCGACCGAACAAATTTTTCCTTCTTCAAGCTCTGCAACTCCAAGCAAAGATTCTGCAACTCCGCATGAATCTGCTGAACTCCTAAAGTAGCATCCTGGATGGGTGCATGTTATATCATCGTGATCTCCAGTGCTTCTAACTGAGTCCCTATATTTTTCTCTGATAAAGCAACCCTTAGGTGGGGTAGGAGTAAGGCTACAAACCATTAGCGACGCTGACTATTTGTGAGATTCATGTTAGCTTCACAGATCTAGCACTTTAGTCTCTAATCCAGCTCCCAAGGTGTTTTGCTAGGCCTCATCATAATTTCCTTGAATCTAATGACTGATTGCAATTTAGACTTGAGCCTACCAAATTCCTTATTCAGAGCTGTCTGAGTATCCGCTAACGATGCCAATGGGTTATCGGTGTAGTAATTAATGTACCATGTCAATGCGCGATATTGTAGAGTAGTAACCAACTGTGCCTTCTTTATATGATCATCTATAATATTTTGTGCCATCCATACAGCCTTCACAACGAACCAAAACTGATTCGGGTCCTCACTTCCCAAGCCCTTGAAAACGAGAAACTTCATGGTTTTTGACATATTGAACGGTGGCAAAGGTGGTGGTGGTGTGGGTGAAGGTGTATGTTGTGGAGGTGGTGTGGGAAGATGAGGTATTCATGGAAAACACTATTTTATCAACTATACAATGCTTCACGGTGAGGCCTGTACTGCTCCCTCATTGTCACTTGAAGGAGGCTCTATCAATGGACTATATTTAGGACCCGCTCTTTCTTGATTTCTAAAGATTCGTCCACTTCGTGTAGATCCAAACATCAAGGCAGTGGCATAACTCGCTTTTCACACAAGAGCATTTTAATCCAAGTATTCAAATATTTCAAATACTTACCTCGTGGTCCTTTGAAAAAGCACCGCTCTACTTCACTATAGCTAAATGAGGCATCAACCGCGAATTCTAGCACAAATCCTCCTATGACTTGATCAAGCCAGTGGTCGACAACACGTGTGATGTTATCTTCAAAAGCTTCCAAACTTTGCACTGGCTCTGGGGTCCACACTATTGGACCGTCAAGCCTCCACCTCCCTTGGCTGTCTACTAATTTAGCGATCCACACATATAGTTCGGCCAGGAAGGTGTAGAAAAAGATCTCATGTATTTCTCTGTAAAGATATCTATCCAACCAATGTTCTTTTGTTAGGCGTGGATTTCTGTTCTCTTGCACCGCGAATTCGTGGATCTTTCTATCCAACCACTTCTTAATTTATTTCTTTATCAGATTCCAATGATGCAACATCACACATCTCTTTATGCAGATCCCGGTCTGGACAATGGAACCATTTGTTGGCTTACTGGGTCTTGACCCAGCTTTAGAGTTAGTTGCGCCAAACAAATCCCTACATTACTGGCCCTTTCGGCATCAATTTGTAGAGTGTGGACTAAAGTATCACTTGAAGAGATATGGGGGGATGCTGGAACCAAGTTTCCGCACCAAGAGATCAACATGATGTCATTTTATGCCGTAAATCTGCCTTCGTGTAGATTTATAAGCCTTTATGGCTTATCGATGTAACTCCTTTTAATCAGCCTCTAAACCTCCGCAAAGGTCTGTGAGTGTCTTTCGCAGACCCTGAACAAGCTAATCAACTACTTATGCACATCAAATATTACGCTTAATACATTAATTACCCAGATCGAATGAAGTGTTCAATAACTTTAACATACAACAAAATAATCTTCACGTAAACATTTAACATCAATTGTGTTCATATAACAATATAAATCATGTAAGGTTGCACATTAATACATCATTATTTTATAAACCCATCACAACATAAAGCGCATTCATATAAACAAAATTAAAGAAATAAACATGGGTATTTTTGCAAGAATATTCTTTATTAATATTCAGTTCATCTTATAGACTCAAACTTCCCCACGCACTCAACTACAGGGGTTTGTGCACTCAGCTGTGGACTCTACTCTAGGCCTCTGCGCACATAGCTGCAAAGCCTTTCTTCCTACTCTTCTGCGCTAAATCTCTAGACTTCTCCCATAGCCATTACTTGCCTTAGAGGTCCTAAGACACACCTATTTATACAATCCCACGGTCCGTAGACCATGGGTAGATCCTCAAAAAGTCAATTCAACTTACATAAATAAGGGTAAAACCCTTTATGATTCCTTAAATAACTACGCGCTCTGCAACCACAACTTGCGGAGAATTTACATCTTTATACAACAAAACTTGGGCTCTTGCCCCAAAACTTGGGCTTTTGCCCCAAAATTAACCCTAAGGGACCCCTTCCCAACACATTGATAGAAAGAAATCAACCTTGGCAAGACGAGGCCCTTCAACTTTGGTGGGCCCCAATATTGCAACAATAATGCTGCAACTCCTGGGACTCCCTTCTTTAATTTTATCAACCCGGTAGTTCGTAACAAACTTGGAAGCGACGGTGCTGTATGCACAAGTACTAGCTCTTGCCGCAGTTGTCACTTGGTTAGCTGGCACAAGTCCGCTAGGAGCTTAAGTCAACTTCTATGAGCTCTTAGAAGAAGCTTCTTAACTAATGGATGAAAGCTAACTCAAAGGAAGCTAATCTACTTGCGGAAAGAAACTGAAAGCCAAAAAGAAACGCAAACCCTAGCAAACCCTAATTCTACCAGCTAGTCCTATTGATGCAAGAAGGAAGATGCAAGCTACTGAATGAGATGCCATTGACTTCTAAGAAGACGAAATGCATGTATCTAAGCTATGTCTACAACAAAATCTGAAAGAACCATCTTTTTGTATTTTTGAATAAGTTGTCACAATTATCATGCATGCAATTTAACTTTTTTTTTACTGTGCAGAGGTGGATTGGCGAGGGGAAATGCTTGGAAGAGGTCAGGAAGGTTCAAAGAGGGCCTAAGGGGTCCCTAGCACCCTTCCTCAGAGTTCCACAGAGTTTGGCCTTCAAGAAACCGCTTCCGTGAGCTTCTACAATAAGTCTGCAGGGGTTTTACAGGATGTTTTGGAATTTCTACAGGATGTTCTGTAATTTTGTACAGGATGTTCCGAAAAGAGGATTTTGGAGAATGGATGGAGGGAAAAAGGTGGAGGAACGAGTATGGAGGTGAAATAGGGGTGTAGGGGAGTTCAATACTTGGAGGATGGAGTCAAGAAGTGGCGCAGATGGTGAGATTTGTTCAAGGAGGGATGAAACGATGTTGCACATGAAGATGAGAATCATGGCAAAGTAAGCGAATGAGGAAAATGTAAGGTAAGGGTTCTAAGTGAAGGGTGAAACAGGTAAGTTGGATGGAGTATGGGTAGGTAAGGAAGGATAATAGGTACTCTGCAAGTGGTTTCTCAAACTGAACAAACAAACACTTATAAAACCTATGACCTAGTTACTTCACTCTAATCTGACCTAACAGCAAAAGGAAATGAACAGAAGTTTATTCAAAATGAAATAATGTGAAATGATATGCAAACTAAGCAATCAAGACTCTGAACATGTAACCAAATTCTGCAAATAAAAATTGAACACTAATGATTGCATAGCGAAGCAAAGACTATGTTTTTGTTGGCAGCAAGGTCACCTTGATCCCAGCTCCTGATCCCACTGAGGGAGAGGTGAAATCAGAGGTGCTTGATGGCCTTTTTCTGAAGCTCTTCCCTGTTAATAACCTATCAAATCAATCTGAACATAAAAATCCTTTTTAATTGCCAAAAGCAATCTAAATAACAAAGCAAGATTTAAATCTAAATAGCAGATTTTATTCTAAGAATGCAGCAAAAACACATAAAGGTAAACGAAGGAGGTACTGGGCACTTGAGATGGGCCCAAACCCAAGAGATACAACCTCCTAAGAGAGATTTAGAGCTGGTGCAAAGCTAGATTCATCTTTATTGAGCAAGAAAAGAAGAGTTACATCAAAAACTGTCCACAAGGGAAAGCTTGAAAAGGTGCTGAAATGCAAAGCTAATCTGTTGGCTGCTTGAATCGTTTATTAATTAAACAGTGGAGTACCACATTAAATTGTTAACCCGGGAAATTCATTTTGTTTCAAAGGTGACCTCGTACTGTATGCAATCAATTCTAAAAGCATTAAAAGGCTGTAGTATAAACAAATCTATTTTCTGCCAAACCCTTACTCTATGTTACAACAACTATGATCTATTGCAGAAATGAAATGAAAACAATTAACTAAAGGTAACAAATCTGCAAAAAGAGATGATGGTTGTTTTGTAATAGAGTATCAGGACCCTATCCTCAGAGTAAGTATGTTCAACACCTGCCCCTGTAACCAATTTGCCAATGCACACTGCAAATCCTAATCATCGGTGACACACTCTTTCACAGCGCCAATCGATTAAGAAAACAAAGTATCAACAAAAGGAAAATATCAGAAGCATTGCTTAGAGATACACAGAAATCACACACACACTTAAAAAAAAAGAAATGGGTGAATCTTGTGAAGAAGGTGGGCCCTGTCCCTCTCACAAGATTCCCCGGAACACAGATGCTAAGTTAAAATGCTCAGAACAATGCTTTATTCATCTGCCAAAATGTCAAATTACAATAAGGATTCAGACTTGCTCTACAATACAATACTCCTGTTACAACTGGTCCTTCCTCGAATGTAGATGTCTCCTCTTTATAGAGGAGACATCTATTACAATAGATAGTCATTATTCATTCAGTTTGACCCTTTTGTACAAAAATAGGAAACCAATTCCTGTTACAGCATGTTGTTAGAACAATGTATAACTTTGTCATCCTTCGTTAATCGGATCCTTTTGCTGTTGCAAAGCTAGTAAACCTCAACCGTCTCCTTGAGATCCTTGTACTGTCCTTGGCTATTTCATCATTGTTGTCGATTTGGTAAATCTCAAATGTTCCCTTGAAGTTCTCGTGCTGTTCCCGGTGTTCCAGCATTTGTGACTGTGTTTTTCCAGTTTTGGACAGTTGCTGATCGTGCTGTGTCGGCATCTGCAAAGTATAGTTCTTCCAGCTTCAGACGGTTACTGCTCCTGCTAGGCAATTGCTGTTTCAGCCATTGCATAATGAGGTTTTACCCACTTTAGTCAGTTGCTGTTTCTGGCGTTGCAGCAACTGTACAGTTGCTGTTTCTAGTGTTTCAGCAACTGTGAATTATAATTCTACAGATTTTGAACAGTTTTGACAATTGTCAGCGACTTAGTCAACTTCCAAAGATTAATTATAAAGATAACCTGAATATGTGTTGAATAATTAAACATATAGCAATGGGGAGAGTTACTTCATACCTTTGGAATAATTAGGTCAAAATGTTATCAAGGGTTTCAACTTATGGGCTAAAGAGTGTAACATCATGACAAAATACAAGGTCGAAAGTAGACAATATGGAGTCCTAACATCCCCCCCAACTGAAAGGGTTGCATGTCCTCATGCAACGTTTACTTTGAATCTGAGTTGGAATAATGGGATGAAGAGTGTAAGTTGCCGATACAGTAGCTAAAGAAGGTGTTATTAGACCTGTTTCTGAACCCATAGACACTCTATAATTGCTGCCATGCTGCCACCTCCTCCTTTTTGGTCAGTTTATAATGAGCCTTATATTGCTGACTAGGTAACCACAAGAGAGGGAAATGAAAACGGTAATCAATCCATCTTTCAACACACTGTTCCATACATCTGACATAATAAGGTATGCGTGAAATTGCTACCTGAAGATTGAGGGGATTGTGAGGATGATATTCCTGTCTCTCTTTCGGACAATGTTCCCAAATAAATTGTTTGCTTTGATGGCCAGCGCTCCCTTTGTTTTCACATAATGTTGGCAGTCCTGCAAGACTGCTGCTTGTAGTTTCGTCATGTGATCAACCATCCCTAGTTTACTCAGATTTTGTTGATGTTGTGCAATGAAGGTGGCTGCATTCTGTGGTTCATTTCGAATCCAAAGAAGGCAGTTCTGCTCATTGTATGTTGCTGACATAAAAGCATTTTTCCAAGTAAGTTGATTGGCTAGGAAAGAGATGAAGCCTCTTATTTGGATATCACCAACAATAGGGAGTATATTCATCACTCTATCTTCAAGCATGGCCTCATTGTGAAGATAGAGTTCACAGAGCAAGTTTTGATCATTATTTGGTGCTTCTATGAATGTTTCAATAAATTGATCAGGTGTAGAAACTTGGTAGGGTCTTCCATCTCTGATTTCCTTTATTTGTAAGAATGCTAAGCGTTCTCTAAAAAGTATTGCATAATTAAAAGAGGGTTTTCTTGTAGCCAGTACCCTCTGGACCAAATCGAAGATATAGGACAGCCTAGCTTTTAATTCCTTATTTTCTTTATGTTGAGCTCGAGACTGTTCAAGTGCATCCCAATTTTTGTATGCATAGCTGAACCAGATTGACTTTTGCTGCTGGAATGCCTTCCCTTGTGAAAGCTCATATTCTGTTCCCCATGTGTCCTTTAGTTCTTGAAAACTAGAGGTCTCAGTGTGAGCATTGCTGACACAGAGGGGTTCAGTCTGAGTATAGGCATCAGTAAA
The DNA here is from genome assembly GCA_000404065.3 of Pinus taeda. Taxonomy (NCBI): domain Eukaryota; kingdom Viridiplantae; phylum Streptophyta; class Pinopsida; order Pinales; family Pinaceae; genus Pinus; species Pinus taeda. The sequence goes on along the minus strand of APFE031210833.1, from coordinate 155,258 downwards.
AGATTTTTGTTCTGTACTAGTTTGGGTAGGCCGGGGTGGTTCTATGTCCTCCTCTACAATTCTTGAAGAACCTGCTGGTTCTTGTGTAACAACAGGTTGTTCTGTTTCTTATTCTGCAACTCTTGGAGAACTTGCTGGTTCTTGTGTAAGATCAGGTTGTTCTGTTTCTTCTTCTGCAATTCTTGGAGAACCTGCTGGTTCTTGTGTAACAGCAGGTTGTTCTGTTTCTTCTAAAGCAATTCTTGGAGAACCTGCTGGTTCTTGTGTAACAACAGGTTGTTCTGTTTCTTCTAAAGCAATTCTTGGAGAACCTGCTGGTTCTTGTGTAACAACAGGTTGTTCTGTTTTGATTACAACAACAAAAGGTTGTGGATTAGCTCCAGTCATTGGAACCTGAACTATCTTGTATCCTGCTTGAGTGTAAAGCTCACCACACTCATTGCACATATATTCATTGTATTGACTCTTTTCGGTTACAGACGCTACCCGTGCTAGGATGTGGAGATTGTATTAATTTTGATAGGCTTATTTGACCATTATTATCTCCTGCTGATAATCCTTAATTTGAGATTTTAGAAACTCAATTTCTTCCTACAGGGAGGCTATGGTAGGCGGAGCTCGTGTAACTGCAGGTTCTAGTGGAGGAAGGGACCGTTGTTCCGCATCCATTTGATCATTTGCATCTGCAACAGGTGGTTCTTGTGTGTCACCTGTTGGGTCAGTGGCTGGTTCTTGTGTAACAACCACTTGCCCAATATAACCTTGGGTGTCTACTTTGGATTTTTCGGCAGCTGGTTCTTGTGTAACAACTGCCTCAGAAAATAATGTCACAAAACTGTCAACGCTCTGCATCTTAGCCCCAGAGGGTGAGGAAGGGGAATGCTCAGGAATGGTTGGAATGCAGGATCTTATGATGATGGGTGGAGAACTGGGGATAATGGGGCTAGTGGGTTTAATTGCTACAGACGACCGTGTTCATCACCTCAGTAAAAAAGTAGGAAAATCAATAATTTTTCTTTTTTGGCCACTTTCCTTCAGAATGGGGGAACTATCATGAATAACAACTGCTTTGAATGAAGCCTTGGTTCTTCTCCTTTTTGGTGGAGTTTCAGTTTCCTGCTGCTTTTTTCTTTTAAGAAAGGTGATGGGAGTATTATAATAGGAGTCATCAGTGGAGATATGAAACATGGGGGTGGATGGTTGAGCTTCATTGGGGATGGGTCCTCTGCAGGGGTGTTTCTGTCGCTACTTGTTGGGGAATTTCCTGGGATATTTGCTTTGATTGTTGGGGAATCTCTTCTATTTGCTGGGGAGGATTAATGAGGTGGGGTGGGTGGTTTAGAGCAAAGCCTCTATTTATTAAGAGTTGGGTTAAGAGATGATGTTTCAGGGAAAGGAGCGGATGCTTTGCCTTTACAGTATAACGTGACATATTTTTTAGACAACCCAATAGATAATAGGGCATGTTTATTAACTGACCATGCCTCAAATGATTTAGCAAAATGAAGTCGTGTTGGTAAATTACCTGGTAACGACCTTCGCAAGTCAAATATTGCTTAACGAACTCCGCAACCTTTGGCCATGGTGGGGGTAGTGACTGAAGTGCGACCCCTCTGCCTTTGGCTTCCACATGCTTGCCTGGTAGGAGAAAGTCTTGCTGCACATTCATAATAAGATGTTTTCTACTAAACCAGTGCGTGCCATTGGTTGGTAACCCAGAAACTTGGGCTACGACTTCTTCTGTTACTGGAATTTGCACTCCCTGGACAGTGGAAAATCCTTCTCTTAAGTTGCATGCGAACTCCAGAACTTGCTGTGTATTGAAATTCGAAAGTTTTCTAAAATAGTCTACCCATCCTGCTTGGAGGAAAATTTGGTAAGCCTCTGGGTAGAGTTCCAGTAGTGCTATTGTGCCAGGTTCATGTGTAATCAGATTTCCCCCCATAACTGCTGGTTCAGCGAAAATACACAATGCAGAGCCGAGTTTCCAATTTTGAGACAGAGTAAACCGTTACAAATGAGGATATGACACGACGAGGTGACTTTTAGATACTACCGCGAGGACTAAGGATGGCGGTGATTGACGTGTTATGCAATAATTACAATGTTTTGGTAATCCCCCCAAGCTACGACTGAATGATCTGATTGGTAGTACAATGATTTCGATAGTCGTATCAACATCTCCACATTAACTATAATTTAATATCCACACTTAAACATGCGTACCTTTACATTTACCTTTAGTTGCGCACCAAAAAGTCTTATCTTGTCTTTTGCTGGACCAATAATGATTACAAAGGGTCTGAAAGTGTGAAAATACAGGCGAATTTTATTACTGACAGGAAGTAGTAGTGAAGAAATATAATTATCAAAGTGCATGGCTGGTTCCTTTAATGAAGAATGATATGTTCCATCAGAATCATAGTTCATTTTTTGGGGATAAGAAAAATGGAGGCAATAATAAGAGTTGGTGCTGCGGCAACGAGAAGTGGTGTTGCAGCAACGGGAAGTGGTGTTGCAGCAATGGGAAGTGGTGTTGCGGCAATGGGAAATGGTGTTGCATCAATGGGAAGTGGTGTTGTAGCAACAGAAAGTGGTGTTGCGGCAACGAGACTTAATGAAAGACTGATTTATGGTCCAAAAAACGTTCCCAAGCTGCAAAGTGATTCTTTTGGAATTTTTATTACCAGCTACCCTCCGAAACTAAGATCTGCAAAATAATTAATTGTAACATGGCAACCCTTGACAGGGATTATTAGTTGAGAAATCTAATCTAAAAATAAATAAATAAACAGAAATTTAAATGCCTTGAGGGACAGCAGGTTCCCCCAAAAAAACATAATGTATGTCTGCCATGCAAGTAGCTTTGAAATCCTCTTTAGAAATAGGCCGTTGATACAAACGGAGTCGATACCCATTCACTAATAATGGTGTTCTACTATCGTCAATCGTTAGGAGTCTGACTGTTCCATTTGGAAAAACAACATCTACTTCATAAGGTCCTAGCCACCTTTTTCTTAATTTACCTTGAAAATTTTCAAAACGGGAGTCGTATAGTAAAGCCCAATTACCTTTCTGGAACTTCTTTTGCTTAATGGTTTTGTCATGCCACCTGGTTCTTTGTTGCTGAATCATGGTTGTTTGATGGATGGCATCCAACCTCTTCTCATCCAATTCCTGAAGCTGCTGCAACCTAGCTGTCTGTGCATTAGTCAAGTCAAGGTTAACAACTAAAGCGGTCCTTAAGGTTTTGATTTCAAACTACACAGGGAAAACAACATTTTTACCAAAAACTAATTCATAAGGTGAAAAGCTCGTAGTGTTCCTCCAAGTAGTTCTATAAGCCCATAGTGCTTCAGGCAACCTTTGAAACCAGTCCCTCCTATTTTCCTTTATTGTTTTTGTCAAAATGGCTTCTATGACTTTATTGGTGCTTTCCACCTACCCATTTTCCTGGGGGTGATAAGGTGTAGTCATTTTATACTTAATATGGTATTTCTGAAGTGTATCTTTGAAGCCATGAGAGTTAAAAGGAGGTCCCCCATCAGTGACTAGTTCCCTAGGCAATCCGAACCTAACAAAGATCTCTTCAAATAAAAATGTTAATACTGATTCTTCATTGGCCTTGAGGAGTGCCTTAGCTTCTACCCACTTAGTCATATAATCCGTGCAAACTAGTATATAGACTTTTTGATTGGATGGAGGGTTAATGGGACCTATAAAATCTAATGCCCATCTTTCAAAAGGTTCAAGAATTACCTGGGGATTGAGTGGCATTTCATCCCTGTGATTAGGCTGGCCCATTCTTTGACAGCTATCGCAGGCCCTAACATATTTCCTTGCATCCTTGAAGAGTGAGGGCCAATAGTAACCCATTCTTAGAACCTTGTGTGCTATTCTTTTGTCTGCAAAATGCCCTCCACAAGTGCCATCGTGGCAGGCTTTCAATACATCATAAATTTTATCTTCACCAATGCACCTTTGGATTTCCTGATTGAGTCCTGTGTGAAAAAGGCACCCGCTTATCCAGCTGTACCTAGCGCTTTGCTGAATGATCTTCCTTTTTTCTCTATGCGATAGGTGTGATGGTAGTTTCCCTGCAACTAAATAGTTGGCAATGTCTGCGTACCAAGGTGAGTGAGCAGATACTTCAAATAAATACTCGTCAGGAAAAGAATCATCTACTGGAATATTTTCATTAGTTTTTAACTGAGAAAGGAAGTCAGCAACTACATTCTCTTTTCCTGGTCGATCTACAATTATGATATCAAATTCCTGTAATAACAATAACCATCTGGTAAGTCGAGCATTTGTAACTGATTTCTTCATTAAATATTTGATGGCCGAGTGATCAGTATGCACAAAAGTAATGTAACTAGTGATATAATGCTGAAACTTATTGATAGCATAAATCACTGCTAGGAATTCCTTCTCAGTAACTGTATAATTAAGTTCAGCGGGGGTCATATTTTTACTAATAAAATAAATAGCATAGGGAAGACTGTTTTCTTCTTGTCCCAAGACATCTCCAATTGCAATATCTGAGGCATCAGAGGATATATGAAAGGGGAGTGCCCAATCAGGTCCTCTCAAAATGGGAGCTGTAGACAACTGATGTTTAAGTTCATTAAATGCTTTTTCACAGTCATTAGTCCACTTAAATTCAGCATTTTTCGTTAGTAACACAAACAGAGGAGAAGCTATTTTAGAAAAATTCTTGATAAATCTTCTATAATATCCAGCATGTCCTAAGAAACTTCTCACATTAGTTTGTGTTTTGGGGATAGGGAGAGTCTGAATTACCTGTATTTTAGCTGGATCGACTTGAATTCCTAGGAATGAGATGAAGTGACCCAATACAATACCTTGATTCATCATCATATGGCATTTTTCGTTACTTAAGGCAAGGTGTGCTTCTATACATCGCTTAAGTACTTTTTCAAGGTTCTGTAATGCATCCTCAAAAGTCACGCCATAAGGAGTAAAGTCATCCATAAATATTTCTAAGGAATCATTTAGCATATCAGAAAAAATCCCTATCACTGCTCTTTGAAATGTTGCTGGGGCATTACATAGCCCAAATGGAAGAACCCTATAGGCAAAGGTCCCCCATAGGCTAGTGAAAGTGGTCTTGTCCTGATCTTGGGGTGCAATCTTGATCTAATTATATCCGCTAAATCCATCCAAAAACGAAAATAATTTCTTACCTGCCAAGTTATCTAATACCTGATCAATGAATGGTAAAGGGAAATGGTATTTTTGGGTGGCTTTATTTAGAGCTCTATAATCCACACGTACTCTCCATTTCCCATTTTTCTTGGGTACAATTACTAGTGGAGAAACCCATTCACTATCAGATATAGGGTATATAAATCCTGCATTCAACAATTTTTGAAGTTCTTCCTTCACAATTTCCGTTAAATTGGGATTCATCCGTCGTTGGGGTTGACAGACTGGGCATGATCCTTGTTTAATATAAATGCGGTGGGTACATAGTTTAGGAGAAATCCCCTTCATATCTGTGTAATCCCATGTGATTGCTTCTTTATTTTCACGGAGTAGCTTCATTAACTGCTATTTTTCATCATCTGTTAGATTAGGATTTATATTTAATGTTTTGCCAAGCTCGATTTCTACTGTTATACTTTTGGAGGAGCTTCTAGCTAATGTCTGAGGTAGATTTTTAGTTTTAAGGTTCTGCTGGGATTCAGATTCCAAGATTGCAGTGAAGTGATTATGTATTTCTGGACTAACCGAAGAAGGTTCAGAAATAAAGTTGCTGATTAATTCATCTTCAGTTGAGTCTTTGAAAGTTAAAGCTTGTTCAACAGTCAAAATAGGTTGGGTTTCCTCATCCTCATAATCTAACCATACAGGATTGTCATTATTAATCATGGGTGTGGCATGAGGATAAAGAGTAAGCTATTTGGTTTCCTGCCCATTAGAGATTGTCATTGATCCAGATCTACAACTGATGAAGGCATCTGCTGTAGCCAGCCAAGGTCTTCCTAAAATCAGTGGATGACCCCCCAACTTTGTTTTAGTTTGTAGCACAACAAAATCGGCTGGGTAATTCCAAGATTCTACGAAAATTACCAGGTCTTCAGTGACTCCTTCAGGTTTAATTGTAGAGTGGTCATCCAACTCTAGAATGGTTGGGGTTTCCCTAATTAAATTTTTTAACTGCAGTAATTGTGCTGTTTCAAGTGTCATAATGTTTATTGCAGCACCCAGATCTACTAGAACTTTAGAGACAAAGGTTTTACCAACCTGAACTGTTACTGTAGGGTGACTAGGGTCACCATATTTCAGAGGGGGGTCTTTCTCTGTCATCAAAGCAGTTAGTTCCCCCATCACATGGACTGTGAGGGGTTCCTTAGCTTTTCTTCCAGGCTTTTTAATACAGATATCCCTCACAGTTCTAGCATAAATAGGAACATCTCTCAGTGCTTGCAATAGTGGAATTTTGACATATAAATTCTGCAGTTCTCCTAAAAGGTTAAAAGCAGGTGGCTCAAATGTTTTGGTAAGAGCTAGACGTTCAGGGAAGGGCGGCTCTACTGTTTGAGCAGTCTTGTTAGAAGATGATTCAACTGTTTCAGCATTATTGTTAGATGACTTTTCTTTTCTAGTTTCCTCTTTATCAGAGTCAGTAATATCATCAATGATGGGTTCAACTATTCTCCCAGAACGTAAATGGATATCATTGCATTGCATAGGGGAAACAAGTTGATTTTGAATATCAATTACCTGCAGAGATTTATTATTATTTGGGTTGGGGTTAGGTTGTACAGGCATCTGAGGTCTAATTGTCTGGTTATTCGGTGGAGCGTTAGATGGTAAGGAAAGAGATTGTTGGTGCTGAGGAAATGGAATCTGTTGGGCTGTCCAGTTTGGGTTCGATTGATTAAAATAAGATTGCTGTAGAGTCCAAGGATTCCACATGGTAGGATCAGCAAAAGGAGGATTTGGTTGTTGCATGGGTGGGTAATTTGTTTGAAAAGGAGAGTGATTATTCCAACGACTAAATGATGTGTTAGAATTCATACCTTGTCTTTGTGGTTGCCATTGCCTCCTCTGTGTCATCAGGTATACTGCTTCAACTTCCTCTTCAGTTGATTGTAGTGCTGCCTTTATTCCTGGCAAAGAAGGGCATTGTTGAGTCTCATGGTCATTTTCACAAATAGTGCAAATTGGTACCCTGTCCAATGGGCATTCCCTCAGTGGGTGCTTCTCTCTGCATTTAGAACAAAAAATAGCCAGAGCAGCTTCTGCTTCTGCCTGCTACTTTTTAACCTGCAAGGCATCAATTTGTGAAGCAAAAGAGCTTAACATTTCAGTTTTAAATTCTTCAAGCAAGTTACCTATTTTGGCTTGTGTTTCTCCTCCACTTACTGATTTCTGGACTCTTGAGTATATACTATCCCTGCTTTTTGGTCTGCTTGCTGCTCCTCTGGAACATCTCATACAGAGTGTTATCACTGAAAATTTTTTAAAGGAAAGGGGTAAGGTAAGGGAGAATTGGCCTTGGTTATTCTCAAGTTCCTTTCATGCATAAGAAGCACTTGGAAAACTCAGGGTTAGCATACATCAGAGTTCTTTGAAGGCTCAAGCAAGGCATGTAAGTTTTGAACAACTTCACGGTAGATGGAAAGGCCATTTCAAGCAAAGGAAATATCAAGAGAGTTGAATTGGCATTAAAACTGTGTTTTGGTGATTACACGGTAGTTTCGTAGCGCGCTACGAAACTGCTGTAGCTGCATATTTTGATATAATTGGTGAGTTTCTGACAAACATTTGAAGGGAGAAGTCAATAGGTGCTTTGCAGATGGACATGATAACATTATACAGAACCCTATGTTTGAAGACGGGCTTAATCACTGGACTGGAAGGAGCTGTAATATTGTGCTTCATGATGTGGCTAAAGGAGAAGTTCTGCCATCAGGTGGCCAACATTTTGCTTCTGCAACAAATCGAACACAATTTTGGAATGGAATTCAGCAAGACATAACTGGGCAGTTAAAGATTCAGCGTTCAAGGTCAATATGGAGTATTAAATATCCAACTCATCCAAATCGAAAGAGGACCAGGTGTCAAAGAACAAGGAGAAGCCACTATGGCATGGAAAATGGAGTTAGAGTCATAGTTAATTTAGACTTTTTTAAATTCCAGTCAGCACTTTATTGTATTTAATAGTTAGTTAAATAGCTGATAGGTGTCATTAGAGATAGCTATCGAGTTATCAAATCCCCCTCATGCTGGAGGAGGAAGCTCGAATTAGTTAGAATAAGGATTCTATATATAGCTGAAACAGAAATGTAATGAGGGTTGGAAATTTTATAACAGAAGTACTGTTTTGGCTTATGTAAAGACCCATTTTCAGTAATATAAGTTGTCTACTTTTCTTCTCAGGATTCATGAAGGATTTCCATGTTCAGAATGTGTGATTTGTTCTTTCCTTAATGTCTTTTATAGTTGCATAGATGTGTAATCACTCAGAATTCACTGATTGTGCTCTGATTTCCTGTATGCATTTATGAACTGTGGTTTTATATGAGTTGTGTTCTGAACATCTAAATGCTAAGTGCCCTGCCTTCTATGTAAAGGCAGTGTCATTGTTTACTGAAGTATGATTGACTCCATAGGCCCAATGGAAACTTATGTAATGTGTATCCAGCCTTCATATTTGTTAATGTTATTCCACAAGAGTTAGCCATCTTATTATTAGTCAAAATAAATAACCCTTTGAGAGAGCCCTCTCAGGCTAAGGAGGCTAAGCCTTAGTCAAAAGATTGGTTTGAAATAGTTACTTAGAGTCAACCCGACCAGCAGCCTATCAGGATCTGATTTTGAGATAACACAGAGGTTGAAAATCTCATCAAATGGTTATTTGGAAATATCCCCTTTTCCAAGCATATTCAACATGTCCAAGCAGTCATCTCGTACCCCTTTTAGTAGTATTGTCTTCAGAATATCCTTACTCATAGTCGGATGATTAGATCACTGCAGATTATACTGCAGTCTCTCTACAAAATCCTCCAGATTCTCGTCCTCTTTCTGAACCATTTTAAACAATTCTTCCTTCCTTTCTCTTGTTAGACAGTAATCCTAATATTTGGCTAGAAAACTTTCTTTCATCTGATCCCAAGTAGTGATTACCTGAGCTCCTAAGCTCATAAATCACCTTAACGCATTCCCTTTTAATGTTGCTGGAAACAATTTTAATTTCTGAGCAGGAGTTACATAATCATAACTCCTACATAGTATATCAAATTCAAAGAGGAACTCATCAGGGTCTTCAGAGGATAACCCATGAAAATTAGGTAGTGCTGTAGGTGGAATGTTCTTCATAGGGGTTGTTCCTCTTGGGAGATCCCCAATAGGAAACTCCAGGGTGGAGAGTGATTTTTCTCCCCTTCCTTCCGCTCTGTTATCCTCCATTGGTCTTTTTCCTGAATCGCTTGCTCTATCTTCAGTATCTTCTGTTTCTTCAGGTTCTTCTACCGGTTCCTCAACGTGTTCTAGTGTTTCCAACTTCCTTTTAGGTCCTAGTACTTCCTCCGTCTGGTGATCTGTTTGGGAGGAATGCTGGATCTGAGGCCTTCGAGAACTTCTCCTCTGGGATGTCTTGGCTTTTGAAATGATCTCGTCAATGAAAGGTTTTCTTCCTCCTCCTGTGCCTTTACCGCCTGTAAAGTCAGCTTTCCTGCGTCCTCTCATGCACCTGTTATTCTAAAGGAAAATCATTAATGCCTTTAAAATCTCTAGTCGCCTTCCCCGGAAACGGTGCCAAATGTTGGCTGCTCGAACCATTTATTAATTAAACAGTGAAGTACCACATTAAATTTTCAACTCGGGAAGGTCCTTTTGTTTCAAAGGTGACCTCGTACTGTATGCACTCAATTCTAAAAGCATTAAAGGCTGTAGTATAAACAAATCTACTTTCTGCCAAACCCTTACTCTGTGTTACAACAACTATGATCTATTGCAGAGATGAAATGAAAACAGTTAACTAAAGGTAACAAATCTGCAGAAAGAAATGATGGCTATTTTGTAATAGATGATCAGGACCCTATCCTGAGAGTAAGTATGTTCAACACCTGCCCCTGTAACCAATTTGCCAATGCACACTGCAAATCCTAATCACCGGTGACACACTCTTTCACAGTTCCAATCGATTAAGAAAACAGAGTATCGACAAAAGGAAAATATCAAAAGCATTGCTTAGAGATACACATAAATCACACACACACATAACAGAAAAGAAATGGGTGGATCTTGTGAAGAAGGTGGGCCTTGTCCCTCTCACAAGATTCCCCGGAACACAGATGCTAAGTTAAAATGCTCAGAACAGTGCTTTATTCATCTGCCAAAATGTCAAATTACAATAAGGATTCAAACTTGCTCTGCACTACAATACTCCTATTACAACTGGTCCTTCCTCGAATGTAGATGTCTCCTCTTTATAGAGGAGACATCTATTACAATATATAGTCATTATTCATTCAGTTTGACCCTTTTGTACAAAAATAAGAAATCAATTCCTGTTACAACATGCTGTTACAACAATGTATAACTTTGTCATCCTTCGTTAATTGGATCCTTTTGCTGTTGCAAAGCTAGTAAACCTCAACTGTCTCCTTGAGATCCTCATACTGTCCTTGGCTGTTTCATCATTGTTGTCGATTTGGTAAATCTCAACTGTTCCCTTGAAGTTCTCGTGCTATTCCTGGTGTTTCAGCATCTGCGACTGTGTTTTGCCAGTTTTGGACAGTTGCTGATCGTGCTGTGTCAGCATCTGCAAAGTATAGTTCTGCCAGCTTCAGACGGTTACTGCTCCTGCTAGGAAATTATTGTTTCAGCCATTGCATAATGAGGTTTTACCTGGTTTAGTCAGTTGCTGTTTCTGGTGTTGCAACAACTGCACAATTGCTATTTCTAGTGTTTTAGCAACTGTGAATTATAATTCTGCAGACTTTGAACAGTTTCGACAATTGTCAGCGACTTAGTCAACTTCCAAAGATTAATTATAAAGATAACACGAATATGTGTTGAATAATTAAACATATAGCAATGGGGAGAGTTACTTCATACCTTTGGAATAATTAGGTCAAAATGTTATCAAGGGTTTCAACTTATGGGCTAAATAGGGTAAAATCATGACAAAATACAAGGTAAAAAGTAGAAAATATGGAGTCCTAACATCTTTATTGAGCAAGAAAAGAAGAGTTACATCAAAAAATGTCCACAAGGGAAAGCTTGAAAAGGTGCTGAAATGCAAAGCTAATAACCTATCAACTTAATCTGAACATAAAAATCCTTTTTAATCATCAAAAGCAATCTAAATAACAAAGCAAGATTTAAATCTAAATAACAGATTTTATTCTAAGAATGCAGCAAAAACACATAAAGGTAAACAAAGGAGGTATTGGGCACTTGAGATGGGCCCCCCAAGAGCTACAACTTCCTAAGAGAGATTTAGAGCTGGTGCAAAGCTGGATTCATCTTTTATTGAGACAAGAAAAGAAGCGATACATCAAAAACTGTCCACA